>PVKU01000253.1:467678-596830 GCA_004027475.1 Anoura caudifer
TTTTTTTTTTTTTTTTTTTTTTTTTTTTTTTTTTTTTTTTTTTTTTTTTTTTTTTTTTTTTTTTTTTTTTTTTTTTTTTTTTTTTTTTTTTTTTTTTTTTTTTTTTTTTTTTTTTTTTTTTTTTTTACTAAAGTAAAACCAGTGGGATGGGGTAATATGAAAGTCAGTGATCTTGTGGGCCTTGTGGCTTCTTGTAAGGAGTGCAGCAAGCGTTTGTTTAGGGCCTACAATGTGTCAGGCCCCTCTGGGAGTTAACAGGTGGTGTGAGATGGCTAAGTCACAGCTCCTGACCTTAAAATGCTTATGATGTAGTACTGAGAACGCAGGTGCAGCCACTGTGGGACCAGTGGATGGTTTCAGCTGCATCTGACAAGGGATGAGACAGAATGTTTGTGCAGGGTATCAAGGGTATAGAGAAAGGGTTCGTATCCCACGAAAGGCTTCAAGAAAGGAACACCTAAAGCTAAGGGCAAGCTGTGATTTGAAAGAGATATGAATGGTGAGGGGAAGAAAGGTGCAAGTACGTCCTAAGCAGAGGAAACAATGTCAGTGAACACTCGGGAGGCAAGGAGTGGTCTGGAAATTGACTGGCATGACTAGCTTGCTGAGAATTTTGTGGGTTTTTTTTTTTTTTTTGACTCACTGAGTGAATGATAATGAGAAACTGCAAGAGGAGCAGACTTAATGGGGAGAAAAATGAGTTCAGTTGTGAGCATGTGACATTCACAGGGTGCACGTGAGACAGCCATGTGAGTATACTAGCAAGTCCATTTGTACATAGAGAAAGTTCAAGGGAGAAGTTGGGGCAAGAAATCGGGATTCGGAAATGATCAGAATGTAAATTAAAGTATAAGAGCTTGCTCAAAGAGGGCTTGCATGTGAGAAAGAGCAGAACATTTGTACAAGCACCTGTTTCTGAGGCCTATTCAAGGGATGAAGAGCACTTGATCAACATTAAGAAGAGAGAGGGGAGTGTCAGAATTTCCACCACAGTTAACTACAGCAGAGAGATCTAGAAAAAGTGGACAGGAAAGTTGCAACTGGAATAGCAGTAAGAAGGCTGCTTTCAGCAGAGTGATGGGGGGTTAGTCTTCCCTCCCTTTCCCCATCTCAGTATTCCCCCAGTTCCTTAGACCTAGAGCTGATCACACCTCCCCTGTCACCCTCGACCCCCTAAACACGTGCATATGTAAGTTAGTGCTGATGGCCCCATCACCATTGCTGGGTGCAGTCTGTATACTTCAGCTACAGGCTAGGAATGTGTTTTATTAGGATCTGCAGAAATAAGAGTCAATTACCAGGACCAGTATGGGTTACAGAAGGAACGAGAGTATGACACTGGTCTACTCCTGGGTAAAAGGATGGGTGATGCCAGAACATGAGTGGAGTTCAGGTCACAGTCAGCGTAGGCATGAGCCACGATCTGGAACTGACAGGATCAGTTATTATCTGGATCCCAACTCAGCGTTCCTTGTTATGGAATTTCTTTTAAATTTCCAGGAGCCTGCCTTCCCAGTGTGCTTCTCTTGTCTTAAAAGTGCTTTTCAGCATCTGATACCAGCATTCATCCAAGTATCCTTGCTGTCAAAGAGCTTTTTGGCTTGATCCTGGGCATCTTTGTTGCTGCTCTCCTCTGTTCTCTCATTGACTTACAGATTATACTACTAGGCTTTTTCTTTGATCCCTTTTCCTTAGCTCAGACTGATTAATTTTCTAGTATCCAGCTTCCCATAAAGGACCAGGTCCTTGCTCTGACCCCCATGTAGTTGCTGGACTTCCTGCAACCAGTGGAGTGGGGTCCATGGAATTCTGCACTCTGTAGGTCTGAACGATGCTTGCCTGCTCACCCACCCACCCACTTCATGGACTTGGTACTCTTCCTTCCTGTGGGGAGAGCCCGTGATGCTGCTGGCACCTGTGATGCTGCCGGCATCTGTGCCGCCCTGGCTGCTGTGCCTCATCACAGTGGAGTCAGCCTCTGCACTCAGGGCTGGTTTGCCCTGCCCCTGTACCAGTGTACTTCATGGCTTTGAGCAAATCTGTTTCCTCCCGTCTCTTTCCATGATCATTTCTTCTTGTTACAATTGTCTCCAGGAAGAAAATGAGCAAGTATGCGGCAAGAGATTAGTCTTACTTTCTCTCCTTACTTCCCTCTTCTCTCCTGCTTTGCTTCAACTAGTCTTCCATCTATTGTTAGAATTAACCTAGGACACCCTGTGAATGTGAAATACCAAGGTCAAGCAGAAGGAATGAGTTACATTTTTTCAAAATAGAGTAATTGTTATTTTAAAAGGCAAATACTTTTTTGTGATTTTTCTAATTACACTTTTTTTTGGTAATTTAACTTTTTCCCCTAAAGCTATACAGAGCGATAATGAACATTTTAGTTGCATAATTGAAAGCTGTGCATTTGTTCTTGTGCGTGTGAGGTGGTTGTGAAGTCTCACGTGACCCTCCAAGGCGCTCAGCCTGGTTTGTCAGGACTGCTCTGTCACAGAACTTGTAAGAGCAGCTTTGCTGCATGTAGGATCAGGATGGTTTTGCAATACATTTTTCTCTCTTCTGTGATGAACAAAATTAAAACAGTTCTAGGAAAAAGAATACTCTCACCAGATGAGTTTTGCTTTCTCTTCCCGGAAAATTAGAACCATGTAATCCATTCATTTGTCTTTCTTGCCCAAACTTCCGATATCTGAACTGATTCATGTTTAGTTACAGGAGTTCTTTCATTTTAGATGTTTAATGACATCTGCTTCCCTGCTCATTTTGACAGATTATTGTTCCTTTTTATTGTCTGATTTTATAGCTTTTAATTGCATCAGCAATGGGAAATCCCTTGGAAACAGGTGGGATATAAACAAACATACTTCTGTATGAAATTAAGGTAGTTTGGGTCACAAAATGGGGACATCGAAATGTTGCTGTAGTGTTTCTTTGATGTGGGGCGTGTATGTGTGTGCCTCTGTGTGTGTGTGCAAAAATCTCCCAAGTGAAGAAAAATCAGAATACTGTTATTTTTTTTGAAGAGGAAAGAATATATTGCCCTAGTGGAAAGGTTGTCTTAATCCCAATGTACCTAATGAAATATTTAGGAGCACTTAGTGTTTTTAAGCGAATATCTTACTCTGTGTCCCTAGGGAAAGTAATTAATCTGGGTATGGAGAGTTCACTTGTTTTTCATTTTTATTCTTGACCAGTAGAAACTGTGAGGATGGCTGTATATTTTTTATGGCAAATAATCACTGCGCATACTTAGAACAAGTGGTGTCAGTGCATTGCTGCAGAAACCAATTAAATGCCCACAGTTTCTTAGAAAGCCTGTTGAAATTATCTGCTGCTTATTTACAGTGATTAAAATAGAATTTTTAAGCCTGCAAATTGATGAAACCCTTCAAAGAAGTAACCTAATTAGAGAGCCTATTGTTTTTTTTGTTGGCATGTAATTATAGGATATATATCACACTCTTGTAATATAATTAAAAATTAACATCTCACCCTTTGTTATTAATGCCAGGAGGTTTCAATTATTGTATTCATAAGTCTCTGAACTTGTTCATTTGGGTAATGTTCTTAAAGTCAACCCAGCCAGTTTTATTGTATTGAAATCAAAGTTAATCCAGTGTGTTCAAATATAACCTTATATTAGAACCTGAAAATCTAATGAGGCCTTGTATGTTCTGTGTGCTTTGGCTACAGCCCTACCACTTATGTTTTGGATGAAGATGAACCTCGATTCCTTGAAGAAGTTGATTACAGTGCAGAGAGTAATGATGAGTTAGATATTGAATTAGCTGAAAATGCAGATTATGAACCTTCTACTCAAGAAGAAGTACTTTCTGACTCTGAATCATCAAGAACATACTTACCTTGAGCCCCCTGCCATCTCTTGTAAATGCAAAGAAGAAATGAAATATCTTGATTTTTATTATACAGGAAGTTCAAAAATAATGAGTTTATAGAGAGCTGACTCATAAAAAACAAAAAGAAACTTGGGCCTGTTTGGTTTCAAGACAATAAATATGTTATTAATTCATGATAAAATTGGCATTTGTTTTATTTAAGCTATTCAATGCACTTTATATAGCATTGAATTATCAAATATTGGATTTACTTTTTTAAAGAAAAACCTGAGTATCATTGCATGAATTTTTATCCCCTCATGGTTATATCCTGCATCAAATGGATAATTTTGAAGTGTGTGAGAATATAAAATCTAAATTCTAGAGTTGTTGAAAATCCTGAGATTTTGAAAACTAATATATATGTACATGGACTTCTATAGATATGTCTGTGTAGGGATGGGTAGATATTGAAGATAAGACTGTTCTTCTGAATCATGTTAACTGTTGAGTTGTGACTGAAATAATCCAGAATTTGCCTTGAAACCATTACATTCTACATTTACCAAATTAAACAAATAAAAACTATATTAAATGTTGCATTCATTTCGTCATCCTTTTTAACCAGTTTAGATTATTGGTTTATAGAATCTTAGTGAAAATATTATAAAAATCCAACATCTGAACACATTGACAAAGTTTTGTTTTAAAAATGCCTAGTTTACCAATGTTGTGTTTCATGGTATGGGTGTACCTCTACCTATCATAAAAGATGTGTTTGAGTAGCTCTTTTGTCTAAAATTGAGTCTCATGAGTGCACCTAAAGTTTATGGCTATGATCAGTTTGTTAAGAAGCTTTAAAAAGGCAGTGAGCATACAACCCAGTGTTAAAGGTATAGTTGTATATAAGCCTATATAGCATTTCCTGAGCTGTGCTATATTATTAGACTTACCGAAGTAAATTCATTTGGGGCGTGCTAACTGCTCTCTGGTCCTCTGGTCCTAAATGACTGCAGTGAATTTAAGCCTTTTTTTGGTAGTGACATCTTCCCAAGTTTAAGCTGTCCTGCTGCAGGAATGACTCTGCTTTCAGATAAAACAAATCCAGTGATTTTGCTTAAGTGCTTTAAAAACTAAGTTTCTGTTGTAACAAAATAAATCCAAAAGGATACCTTATTGACAGCTTCTTGCTGTTAATGGTGCTTTATCTTCTTGCTGGCACATTGTCTTTGGTTATTGCTGCTTCAATTTGTCAATCTTTGTAATTTTTTTAACCTGTAATAATTGGAAAGAAATTACAAAAAGTATATTTCAAATTTTTTCATTTTCCAAATCAGTGATTTTCATTGTATTATATGGGGCATTATAGTCCACAGCATAGCTTTTGTTGGTGTTACAGGAACCATGTTTAAAAGCATAGCATGGAGCAGTGGATGAAGAGGTCTTTTTCTCTAAATAGCCTAATTCTTATTAATCTCAGAAAATAAAGACTAAGTAGATGGTGAAGTTGAAGAAAACCTTAGTGTGTGGTGACCTGATTTAGGAGAGATCAGGATACTATAGGCAAGGTAAAGTATTATTTATTTAATAATTTGTCTAATAATTTATAATTAGAAAGTTATTTATATATTTTATATGTGAAATAATTACACATCTAATTATAATTTTTTCAGAGTAGATTATGAAGCTACTATGTATTGTGAGTTTTTCCTGGTTCTTATAATATTAGAAATTAAAAACCACAGTAGTCATTACGAAAAGCAACTACATTAGTATAATAATGTGCAGAATAACTCAAAACTTCAATTATTATGTTAAGTAGTATAAAAGCCCCTTGTCATGTAATGTTGCAATATTTTGTAGTGATGAAGCTCATCTTTTAGAATGTGTTATAAATCTGAATATGCCTTTTATTAAATAATTATTCACAGGATTAAAGAGAAAGTCTATATGGTTAGAAAATTATTTTTTTCCTTAAACAATAAATAGCTTTGGAAACATGAGAAATAATCTAAAATCCTAACTTTCCTAATTAGGGGTAAAACTAAGTTTCATTGGCTACTATTAGTTAAAATTGCCCTAAACTTACCTCTGTGGCTGTGTCCTTTCAGAATTTTCGAAGAATATTTCCCATAAGCCTGAAAATTAATGTGTAGCTGATAAACTGAGTTCATGATAGAGTTTCAATTTATTTACCCTGTGTTTGGAAACACAGTGCATTTCTTAAATGTGGCTTTGGTCTAATCCAGTGGTTCTCAAACTGCACAGCGTACATCAGGATTGCCTGGAGGACTTGCTTCTCAAATCAGGGCTTAGTGGTTCTGTAGACCTAGGGTGGGCCCCCTGCACTTGCATTTCTTAAAAATCCTCCAGTGGTAATGCTGTAGGACCCACTCTGTGAGAGCCACAGGTCCGATCTCTTTCATGATCATGGTTTCCTAAGAATCAGAGGACCTGTGAATTGGAAATTAACACCAGAGATGATAACTAACTTGTAGAATCAAGGAAATAGACACCCAGCCACAGGGTTACTTGGGCAGGGCTAGGGTTTCAGCTGAGGTCTCCTGACCACTATCCTTGTGTTCTTAACGCAAAAGAAGATGCTGCCCTCTGCCTTTACCCACAGAGTGAGAAATGCTAAAAGCTCAGGGTCTCTCCTGAGTTTGTGAAATGTGTGCAAGCAAGGCAGGATGCAAAAACCTGTGATTCACGTTGGCTTTTCCTTCATTGCAGGCGTAGCGTATCCAAATATCTTGTTTGAATACAAGATTTTTTGTCCGACATTAATTACCTGCTGCTTTTCCCAGTTCCTGTGTGTTATTTGTCTGAATCCTAATTAAAATAAGTAACCTGGAGTTGCACTTCAGACAGCATATTAACAGCAATGATTACAGTACTTTTAAATTTCAAGTATCCAAATAAAGATGACTATATTAATATGAGCACTGAGATGGGTAATATAATAAATGTATTAATGGATTTGTCTTTGTGCATGATCTAGAAATAAATGACAGCCACGAAACTGTAAATGTATCTTTATAAATCATTTTGTTTTTGATGCACTTTAATCATAAAACATTAATAGAAGAATCAGTGAATTTTTCTCTTATTTTGGTGAGGGCTCAGGAACCATATATAAACTGTAGTTGTCTCCACTTGGGAAAACCTGTTGAAGCAATACTTTCATTGAAAGACTCTTCTACATTGTATCATTATTAATGTTTAAATAAATATTTCTCTGGTTAAAATGCATTTAAATTCCTGCATGGAAAAAAGGAAACTCAGAAGAAAGTCTCATTTTCTTTATGAGAATTAATTTTTTGGAGCTTTAGTTCTTGAAATGTCACATTTCAGTTGTTTTTCACTGTAGTGATATTTACAAAGCGCTTACCTCTGCTGGGTTGACACCAGCGAAAGGGAAGTCTTCCTTTAGTGCCCTCCCTCCTCTTTCTAGACCCTGAAGGGTAACTTAGGCCTGTTGCTTCCCGCTCTGCCTCATAAGCCGCCTTTACAGGCTCTTTTGACCTCCTAGTCCCTTCTGTCTTATTGCCTTATTCAGAACTTGGCTGGTTGCTGGGGACATTGAGTTATTAAACTCTTCTTTTTCCATTTGAGGTTGCTAAGTATGCAGTGCCTAAATCCAAGTGAAGGTCCCTTTTATGGTGGCAGTTGAGGCATCATGCAGGACAGATATTTTGGAGCCTGGGACATGGCTGACACTGTTGAGGGCTGAAGCAATTCTGTGCATGCACATTCATGCTCACAAAACCCTGTGAAGTGGAAATGGATTGAGGAACTCCTCTGTTCAGCCTTTAAAGAGCTGAAGAGGTTTCACTCCAAATATTTAGAAAGGTTTCCTTTCATAATACCAAATGCAGGACTCTCCCTCTCAAAGATGTCATTGACAGAGTGCCAAGGAAAAATGAGGTGAGCAATAGCACACATCTGGGAACAGATGTTTTTAATGTACTTTTAAGTCACAAAGATCTGTGACCAATGGCAAATGTGTAGAAATGATAAAAGGCAAAGATGCTCATAATTGAAAATTAATATAGAAAAAGCTAGAGTTGAATAAATAAAAGAAAGTCTGCACCTGTGAAAATAGATTGGCTTCTCTAAGCTCTTTTTCTAGCTGATGGTGTAATTGAGTAGGGAATTTTAAGGCTGGAAATTTATTCTCATGTCTAGTGCTAAATATTTACTAAAGTCATGTTATGTAGTCTTTACAGTGTCATGACTTGATTATTTAAACTTTCCCATTCTTCATGCCACCTACATGATTGTTTGTTTCTTCTGTTTTCCTCAGTAATTCTTAGAAATGCTTAATGTTTCATGTTTCCTTTTTCTTTCAGAATGTGGGCACTTGAACAGAGTGAATGAATTGGATTTCATGTAAAAAGATAAATTTTAAAATCCGAAGGATGATAATTTGTATTTAATGTAGAGAGGGGGTGTCCAATGCATAACCACCTTTGCTAACCTTTATTTCCCCATCCTGAAGAGCGACACAAGATGGAAACAAAAAAACCCTGTTACTTATGCTAAAATCCAGATCACAGATAGCACGGAGTGGACATTGTGTGCTTGTTTCCCAAATATTCATTGTTCCCCTTGTCCAAGCCACTGTTTAAGATCTGCGTGTCTGAGGCCACCAGCTGCAGAGGGGAGCACATGGCCCGGGCTGACCAGTCCGCTTGTTCTATCTGCTGGTCTGGAGCTGGCCCATGATCAAGCCCATCCAAGAACCGATGTATGCCAGGACTTTTAAAGGTGATGCTAGAACACAGGCCCCTCCTGGGAGAGGAAAGGTAGAGCCTCTGGCGGCCACCAGGCGCCCTTGAGTGGAGAGCACTTCTGAGAAGAGCCAACATTGAAGGAGCAGAGCCAGGACATCGAGAAACACCAGGTCCTTTGATCACTGGAGCCCCATGTCACACTGTAAGTGGAACCTTGGACTGGGTCAGTTATGTGGACTTATAAATCGCGCTCATCGTTTAAACCATTCAATTGGATTTTCTGTTATTGGAAAAGGCATGTCTGTTCCACAGGTTTGTATGTCTGAAACCTTTCTGAAAAGCCATCAGGCTTCAGTGTCCATCCCTGAGGGGTGGCCCCACCCAAAACACATATCCTAAGAGAAGTTCTTTTACCCAAAGGGACACTCTGAGAAGGCAAAAACATCAAGTGTCCACTCAGACATGTTGAACATACTAATTTTTGTCTTGTATCAGAACAGTTGACTGGGCTAGAAGTGAACCATATTTTTGCCATTGCCTACCCAAAACTCAGGGATTCCAGTCATGGCAGTTGTCAGTGGTTTCAGAAATAATAATATTCCCAGAGTGGACTTCTCAGCATCTTGAAAGTTCATTCTCTCCAGTGGCAATGGAGGACACGAGTGGTGTGCCTTGAAGGCGAGGACCTCTTTACTGTTGCATCATAGCAACAGGTGGGCCCAGAGAGCAAGCTGAGAGAGGTCAGAGACCCCTTTGTTGAGTTGCAGTTGGTCTAATTGTAGACCAGTGAGCAAAAACAATGGGATGACGTTTTGGTATTTTTCAGTTAGCAATTTCAAAGCTATTTCCATCCACCCACTGGTTAGAGCTGCACATCCCTGCCTTTCATTCACACAAGATTCATAGATAAAGAGCATTTAAATAGCTCTTTACAATTCAAGAAGTGCTTTCCTAAAAGTTACTTGAGCATCTCGGAAACACTATTAATAAACATATCATTAGCATTTCCATTTAATTTGTGAGAAATGTGAGACTTGGGCCGGCCACCTCATCTACCTGGACTTGCTAGTGTGCCGCAGAGGTGGGGCGCAGACCCCAGCTTGCAGCCCCTCATCCGATGACCCTGTGCCTCCTCACAGCAGCTAAGTGCTGGCCCGGGCCACCTCTGCAGTGAGTCAGCTCAGCCAGCCTTGTAGAAATGGTTTGGTGATTGGACAAGCATGCAACTGTTTTATCACCACATACCATAAATAGAGTCCCTAAGGAAGGTGGGAAGAGCTAAACCTGACTGTATCTAGTGTGTTAAGCACTCTCTTGAGTGCTTTATGAGAATGATCTCGATGGAAACATTTTGTCTTTAGCCCATGGAATGATTCTCATATTTTCCAAATAAGTATTTTTATGGGTAGTTAGGAGGAAGGCCGTGCATCCAGTGTTTGTTTATAACTATTTAATATTTTTTTTAAAGGAAAGAGACCCTTGGGTCTTTTTATTTGATGTTTAACAAAATAGGTAATGGTTTAGTGCAAGCCTTTTTCTCTGTCTTTTCTGGTTTCAATTAAGGCTTGGAAAGGCTGCATTTGTATCTGTGAGGCGGGGGGTGGGGCTGGGATATGTCTCATCTACGTTTGTCTCACAGACTTAACCTAAAGTAACTTTTCATGTCACTTTCTTTAAGTAATTTATATTTTCATTGAAGAGATAGTTCATTCTTTAGCTTCATTATCACTTTAACTGTCAGGGCCAGGAAGTAAGTCTTAGAAATAAGCCCATAAATTACCTGTTTTTCTAGACTTACATTTTAGAGGAATATAAATTTTTTATGATGCAAAATAAGGATAAGACGACTGAAACACTTCAGCTTTGTATTAGCTTGTGATCAAGCTATTGGCAAAATTTTTGTAGACTTTGTATTTATTGGTTGATTGTGCTTATTGGCTTGTATCATCCTCTGAGCCCTGTGATTCTGAGGGTGTGAGTGCAGTAGTTGCAAACCGGAGAGCTGGGTCTGCCTCTGTGACCATTTTGACAAGGTGCCCCTTTGCCGGCCTTGTAGTGGACATCAGTTATGGAGATTCTCAGGGTTGGTATGCCTGGCTAAACTAGGAGGGGAGCTCTGGGACCCTAATGGCTTTACTTCTAGTTAATGTGATACGGGAAGTTTCACTGTATCTTTATAGGGAAGTCCATCAAATTTACAAAACTTTTTTAAAAAAAGTCCCTCTCTCTCACCCAAGGGCATGTTCGTTGATTTTAGAGAGAGAGGAAGGGAAAAAGAGAGGGAAAGAAAGGGAGGCGCTTGGGGAGAGAGAGAGAGACAGAGAGAAACATCAATGTGAGAAAGAAACATTGATCAGTTGCCTCCCATACATGCCCTGACTGGGGATTGCACCAACAACCCTTTTGATGTATAGGATGATGCTCCAACTACCAGAAACTGAGCCACTGGGCCAGGGCTACAAAACTTTTTAATCAGACCACTCCTAAGCATGCCAGTCTGTTCACTACTTAGAGTAATAAAATCATGACTTTTGGCTTCGAGGGTAAGAAAGGCTGGCATTTACAGAGTGCCTGCCTGCTATGCTGCAGGCATTGATCCATGTGCTTTTTACACATGTCCCTATTTAATCTTCACACCAACCCTGGGGTAGATAGTATCTGCCCCATTTCACAGATGTGGAGACTTACCTTGCTAAAAGTTCTTGGCTAATAAATGTTGGAAGGTCACTTGATTCTTATTTAAGCCAAGCAGGACAGTGGGTCCTGAAGACTACCATGAAGGGTTTCACAGAGTCGTCATCCCGGATTCCATGGTATCTCACCAGGGAGCACATTTCATGGGCAACATGGTTCAATGGTGGGCTTGTAGACATAGGTCTGTCATGTTGCTGTCACCCCAAAGGAACAGGGACAGTGGGACACTTCAGTCTAGCTCAGGACCTCACTAACCTGCACACTGCAGCAGGATGGCCCTCTGGTCCATCACAGTTAACTTCTCAGCAGCCGCTCTGTTTGTGGTCTGTCCCCCAGCACGTGTCTCATTGTGAGTGAGCACGGTGGAATTCAGGTAGCAATTCAGCCGCTACGTGGTCCAGTTCCCCAATCCTGCCTGTCATAAATCTTTTGTTGTTGATTTAACAAAAGGTTTAACAGCAAACCTTTTGCTGTTAAAACAAGGAGAGAACACAGGTGTACAACTGTACTGTTTCTTGATTGGAATAAAGAGAACATGGTTAATTGGGAAAAGGTTCAGGGACTGAGAAAAAGTAACAAATACATGTTTCCAAAGCAAGTGTCTTCTGTGCTACTGTTTACAATCTCAAGAATTGATATGGTAAGGAACCACTATTAATAAAGGCGGATTGTGACTATTCCCTCGTGGGGGAAGTGCCACACTTTGCAGCATGTCCTTTAGGTACATTCCTGGGGGACACTGAACAGGCAGTGTAGGCGGGCTGTAATGGAAACCAGCCATGGACTCTAATGACGGGTGATACCTGATCACCCTACGGGTGCCATCTGCAAGTGGGACCTGGGTGTAGGGAGTGTTGAAATAAATTTCTAGGCTCAGGATGATGCCACTCCTGCCTGAAGTGCCACATCAGCAAACAAAAGCATTCTGTCCTTGTAAATGCTCTGCTTGATCAGAAACACAGCGTATCTAGTTAGTCAATCTGCAAACACCAAGTCAGCTCTGGGTCTACATTTTCGTTTCTTCTCACCCCAAACAAGCTTGATTCTGTGGCCCCAGTCGGTCAGGTGTTTTTTATTTTTCTCTTCCTTGCCCTTTTCCTAGAAAAAGTTACTGCTTTCTGCCCCATTTTTCAGCTTTCTAAAAGGTGACTGTCTGCTTCATGAAGTGTTAAAGTTTGTATCACCGAGCCCTGGCTGGTGTGGCTCAGTTGCAGCGTCATCCATAGACCAAAAGGTTGCGGGTTTGATCCCCAGTTGGGGTGTGTATGAGAAGGCAACCCATCAGTGTTTCTCTCTCTCCCGATTCCTTCTCTCTAAAAGCAATGAAAAGATGTCCTCCGGTGAAGATTAAAAAAAATTGTTTGTAACACTGAAATTTAATCATTTTTGACAGGAGTGTCCCACATTTGGGAGGGATCAAAGAGCTCGGGAAGAGAATGGGCAGGAACAAATGCTGAATCAGCAGGTGACGACAGCCCTCCGCCCTCAGACCAGGCCAGCCCCCTCCCCAGAGAACTGGTGTTCTGCATTGTATTTAAATGTCAGCTTGTACAGGAATGATGAAACTTATTTTTATAGACTTAAAGTTGTTCTAAAAATTGTGTCATATTACAGGTGCAGGTGGGAAGACAGGTGGATAAAAGCTAAACATGGCAGAACCAGACTTTACCTTTAGTTTTTTTGGTATGTTAATATTTATTACAATGGCTTGGTAGTTTGATATTCAGTATTATGACCCCTCCAACTTTGTTCTTCTATCTCAAGATTGCTGAGGCTATTTGGGGTCTTTGCTGGTTCCATATAAATTTTTGGAATATTTGTTCTAGATCTGTAAAATATGCCATTAGTATTTTAATAGGAATTGCATTGAATCTATAGATTGCTTTGGGTAGTATGGACAATTTAATGATTTTAATTCTTCCAGTCCATGAACACAGTATATACTTCCACTTGTTTGTGTCTTCCTTTATTTTCTTTCTTCAGTGTCCTATAGTTTTCTGAGTGTAGGTCTTTACCTCCTTGGTTAAGTTTATTCCTAGGTACCTGATTTTTGTTGTTGTTGTATTGGAATGGAATTTTTTTTTAGTTTCTCTAAGAGTTCATTATTGGTGTATACAAGTGCCACTGATTTCTGGATATTAATTTTGTATACTGCTACTTGCCAAATTTACTTACTAAATGTAGTTTGTTGGTGGAGTCTTTAGGGTTTTCTATGTACAATATCATGTCATCTGTGAATAAAAACAGTTTTACTTCCTCCTTTCCGGTTTGGATGGCTTTTATTTCATCTTGTCTGATCGCTGTGGCTAAGACTTCCAGTACTACGTTGAATAAGAGTGATGAAAGTGGACATCCCTGTCTTGTTCCTGATCTTGAGGGAAATGCTTTTAGTTTTTGCCCATTGAATATGGTGTTGGCTGTGGGTTTGTCATAATGGCCTTTATTGTGTTTAGGTATGGTCCCTCTATTCCCACTTTGCTAAGAGTTTTTATCATATATGGGTGCTGGATTTTTTAAAAAATAAAAATCACATGATCATACCAATAAATGCAGAAAAGGTATGTTAATATTTAAATAGCCCCCATTCCAAGTCATTGCTGTTTGCCTAGGAATTTACAAGGGACAGCTGTAACACTCAAAAGTGTAAGTTCACCACAGGTCTTTCAAGTGATGGTTTTAGTCTTTAACCTTTCCCATTATCAGCGCCACCTGTATGTTCTCCAGCTCCACAGGCTTGTTTTGTTGTCTGGGTTTGAGAGCCCTGCATCTTATTAAGTGAAGATTCTTTCAGATTATCTGAATTTTTTTCAAAGGGACAGAGGATGCCCTTTCACAGGTTGCTTTTCTAAGTTGCAATTAGTCTGTGTTGGGTGGAGGGTTTAATGTCCGTTTAATTAATTCACCAAGTATTACTATCACAGCTTGTGAGGTTACAAAGACCCAGAGTAATAGCGGCCTATTGACGGAAGGAAAATGGTGCAACTCAGGAGTTTAGTCTGCTCTCTTTCCACAAGAAAATAATGCACATTTGTAACAGAGGGAAGGAAAGCAAGAGATATTCTATAAGTCTTCTAGCTTAAAATTGTCTAGAAATTGCCTCTTCATTTTGGTTCAGTAATGTCCCTAGACTCTTGGAAATTGGAGACACTTTAGTTAATGAACTACTGAGAAGCACAAACTTTAGAGTAATTCAGCTCTTGCCTCTTTGTCGGACTCATGTCCCTATCTTCTTGTCTTTATTGATGAAATTGGACCATAAAATTCCTGGGAAAATTAATATTTCCCTTCATTAGTTTTCTCACCAGAGGGGGCAGGGTCTGCGTGAGCTTGGGGGGGGGGACCCTCACACTGGATAGTGGAACTCAACTTAGACAACCTGTGGGGCTGAGGATGCCCTTTCACGAGTCTACTTTTCTAATTCAAAATTAGTTTGCGTTGGGTGGAGGATTAATATCCATTTAATTAATTCACCAAATATTACTATCATAGCTTGTGGGGTTCCAGGGACCCAAATTGGTAGTGTCAGGCACACAGCCCAGCACAGGAGAAGAGCTCAGTGACTCTGTGGGTGGTGGCCCAATGGACTCCTCATTTATTCCACGTAGTATTTCAGAAATTTTCTGCCCATCCATGGAATCTGTAGTGCTGAAAAAGCTCTCAGAGGTTATCAAGTCCCATTCCTTTTTAGATGAACACACTGAGTCCGAGAGAGGTTAAGTGACTTGCCTGAAGCCACCCAGCTTTCTGACTCTGCTCTTGAACCCCCATCATCTGGTCCTTCCCGATGTGTGAGCTCTGTCTGCACATCCGTTAAGGATGAGCAGACTGACTAATTTCAGACATGTTTCATATTCTGTTGACAGTTACATTGCCCATCTTGTCATTTGGCTTTAGAGCTTTGGGGAAGCACCTTAAAACATAATTGCAAACACTCTACCCCTCCAAATGGGCACTCCCCTGCCTAATAATGAGGCTTTTAAGTGGAGCTTAGGAGAGCAGCAAGATGATAGCTCATGTGAAATGCGAAATCTGGGCAAATGGGATTCGATAATGGATTCTTCAGTGACACTGGTTGTCTGCTCTGTGGTTATGTTGGTACATTTTGTATTTTTAATACAAAATATCAGGTTATTGCCCAAACACTGGTTAGGATTTTGATTATTTTTCAGAATTGTAGCCAAGTATCTCAAGACTTCTTTTTCAAAGCTGTATGTTTGATGTTCCTGTTTTGTTTTTTGTTTTTGTTTAGAAGTTGTACTTCTATTGTTTGTAGATCTAGCAAAAAAAAGAAAAAGTTTTTCCTATTGCCTCAGTGATTTATTGTTCTATTCTTGGAGTAGAAATTCCAGGTACTGTTTAATTTGAGACACCTAGAAGAACTCCCTATGAGCTTGACGGCTTTTAATTGAGAGCATTCATTCATTCATTCATTCACTCATTTGTCAGACTTTTATTAATTACTGATGTGCACAGCACCAGAGTAGGTTGAAAGGGATGCAAAGTGAGTAAGACGTGGTCCTTGTCACAAGGAACTTGGAGTCCCATGGAGGAGATAGGCCTGGTTTCAATAAACAGTGATGTGAGACAGAAAGAACATGATGCCCAGGGAAGGAACATGATGCCCAGGGAAGGGGCAAAATGCAGAAGGGGCATGAGACAACGAAGGGCGAAGCCCGGAAGTGGGCCTCTGGAAGGGTGGGATGATGTGAGACTGGCTGGGTCCTAAAGAATGCTGGGGTTATGAAACGGGGGAGATGGCAGCAGGGGAGTGCAGGCAGGGAGCGGGCTAGCTTGGGTGTCGCAGGGAGAGGGAACAAGATGAGCAGAGGCTGGTGGGGGGTAGGTGAGGGAGAGGGAAGTGGGGCTCTGAATTTGGAAGCTATGCTATGCAGTTGGTATCCATAGGTCAGTGGGGAGCCACAGAAGGCTCTTAAGCAAGTAAGTGACAGGGTTAGGTTTACATTTTAGAAAGCTAAAAAACAATTGGAAGGGTATAAATCCCTGATTTCTCTTTTGGATCCAACAACCAGGTGGACTTCTTAGACTTAACTCTCAACTCCTTTCTTGGGGGAGTCTGTATCCTACTCCCTGTTCCCTCTGGCCACTGGCTACCACCCCTGGGAGCAAGCCTGTAGGGGCCCTTGGAAATGGGACCCACCCTCCCTCTAAGCCAGAGTCTGAGGCTCTGATGAAATGAGCAATGATAATCATGCCAAGGTTACTGCTCCTTCTGACTTCAGTACTTG
This sequence comes from Anoura caudifer, assembly GCA_004027475.1. Lineage (NCBI taxonomy): Eukaryota > Metazoa > Chordata > Mammalia > Chiroptera > Phyllostomidae > Anoura > Anoura caudifer. Next base: position 484,194 of record PVKU01000253.1, read on the forward strand.
TGTTTAACAAGTACATGCAAATTGTGGATCTTGACATTTCAACTAAGGATTCTAGGCTGCGTTAATATGGTCACAGAATGAAGTTCTCCAAGAGAGTTCTCAGTTTCTTAGAGAAATTGATACATAATTTTCCTTCTCGCCAGACCCGAAAACAAATTCCTGATTAATGAGTTTGCTGAGTGACTCCCTGTGGAGAGCCTGCCTAGGGAAGTGGAGAGAACTGAACTGCGAGCCAGCTTGTCTACTAATGCACCTTGGTCAAACCTGCGGCAAAGAGTGCATTTCCTTGGAATTCATCTTACTAATCTCTAAAGTAAAATATCGTGAGGTTCCTCAACTCTGTTGATTCAGTGACTTGGCCCAACTTTATCTGTTAAGACATGTATGAGATGAGTTACTCTGGTTTTTGTTATAAATGAAAGGTATTTTGGGCAATCATATTAACTTAGCTATGGAGGAGTTCACAACAGGTGATGTTTGAACTGAGTCAAGTTTTTGTGTCTCTGTGCAGCACATGTGTGCAAAGCAGTTTAGACTCACAAAGCATTTACAAATATCTCCTTACCTCATTAAACTGTTACAACAACTCAGTAAGTGTGTAATCATCTCCATTGCACCATGGAGGAAACTGAGCCACAGGCAGATAAGCATGAACTGTGCGGGTCACCCACTTGTATATGTCGGGCAGAGGTCCAAGTCCCCGCTTAGGTGGCAGCCCCAGCACTTTTCTTGCTGTGGCTGAGATGCTGCTATTCAAATTCCTCTGGAATCAGAAGAGTAGAGGGAAAGTGAAATTTGTATTAAAATTGTTGGATCTCTGTCTATGCAAAGAAAATTAAATTAAAAAACAAGAGTAGACCTGGCTGGGTGGCTAAGTTACTGGGAACATCGTTGTTTCATACACCAAAAGGTGGTGGATTCAGTCCCCAGGCAGGGCATGTATGGGAAGCAACCAATCGGTGTTTCTCTTTCACATTGATGTTTCTCAATCTCTCTCTCTCTCCCCCTCTTTCTTTTCTCCCCTCCCCTCCCCCATTCTTCTCTCTCTAAAATCAATAAACATATCCTTGGGTGAGGATTTCAAAAAAATAAATAAATGGGAGAGAAAGGAGAGCGTGGTAGGCAGAATTCTAGAGCTGTTCCCCCAAGATTCCCTGTCCCTATTTAGTCCCATCCCCTAACACTAATCTAGGTAACGCTGAAGGGACTTCGCAGAGATAGCTAGGGTTCTCAAGCAGCTGACCTTAAAACAGGCACATTATCCTGGATTACCCACGTAGGCCCAATGTAATAACATGAACCCTTAGAAGAGAAGGATGACGTATCAGTCAGAGAAATGAGGCAGAAAGAGCACTCTGTAGCACTGTTGCCGGCCTTGGAGATGGAGGAGGGAGGCCACGAGACAATGTGGGCAGTTCAAGGAGCAAGGAGCAGCAGTGACCCAATGCAAGAAATTGGGGAGTTCAGTCCTAAAAGGAAGGAAAATTTGCCAACAGCTTGAGTGAATTGAGATGCAGGTTCATTCTCAGAGCCTTGCAGCCCTGCCAACACCTTGGTATCAGTCTTATGTGGTTCCAACGTGCACAGAGAACCAGCTACACCCCACTGCGGCCAGACTTCTGACTGCAAGGTGCTCTGACATAGTACACTTGTATTGGTTTAACCTGGGCATTTGGAGCTCTTCTAACCTGCTAAATCTGTAGCAATAGGAAACTAATCCAGAGGAGAGAACTGTAGAAGAAGGAGGAAAGAAAAGAGCTGGAAGTCAGCCACCTCCCTGCCATGGGATGAGTTCTTTCCATCTCATGAAGCTGGAACACGACCGCTTTAATAAACAAACTACCCGCCTTCCCTTTTGCTTGAGTGCAATGTTTTCATGTTTGGCTTCAACTTCAAGGTGATGCTTTTTATTTGTTTGCAAGTGTATGGGACGTTTATTTTAACCTTTGGAATAAGAGAATATGAGAATGGGAAAAATATTCTTTCCTCAGTGCATCGCAGGTTGAATTTTCAGGCTTTCTGTGAGCTCAGTACTCAGTGTGGAATAAGAGTTTGGTTTATGTGTCGGGGGAAAGAGGGAAACATGCACTAGATGAGGTCGTGGGGCAGCCAGTGCTGTCCTGTATGATTGCTGGGTCTGGGAAGTTGCCTGACCTACTTGGCCCAAATAGCTCAGGCAGTTTGGGGTGCGTATTTGCATGGAGCTGCTTGCAACGTGTAGATGTTCTCAGGAGGGAATTTCACAACTCCATAGCGCTCTCATCCACGTATTATTTTCCTTGATTTTTGAATCTACTACAACACTGCATTTTGTTGGAGTGATCTGGGCCATGTTAACGCGTTAATGTCAGTAGGGTGGAATTTTACAGCTGTCTTTGTCAAGTGTGAGCACACCCATGCCGTCAATGCATATGGGACCACTGATGAACAAAACTCCCTGGGCCAACGGACCAGAAAGGAGAGGTGGGCTTCAGGGAGGGGGAGCTGTGGGAGCAGCTGGGCTGGAGGTGGCCATCTGTTGTCCCATTTGGGAGCACTGCTCCGCGTGTGGGACCATCCTACCCCAGGGCCTTGGCACATGTGCTGGTGGCACGAGTGGGGGGCACTAGTGAGACCACGGGGAGCTCTGCTGTGAGGAGTTCTCCCCAGGGCCCTCTGGGAGGCTCAGACGCACGCCTCCCCAAACACCTACCTTTAGGTCTGGAAAAGCTGTGGCAACAAACAGGGAGGTCTGCAGCTGGTCCTAACTCTCAGCCTGAAAAACACAGGCAACCAACAGGAAAAGAACTACGTCGGGACCCAGTGCACTAAAGAAACACTTGCTCCTTTTCCTCTCCCGGCTCCTCACCCCAGCACCCCAGAACCCCACAGGAGTGCTGCCCCAAAGATCAGGAGGCGACCATGAGCTCGTGCCCTTCCTTGTACACATTCAGGGTCTTTCTCAAGCTAACACTTGAGGAAGGGAGAAGATGAGGTTTAATTGAATTTGGGGTTAAATCTATGGTCTGAACTCAAAAAGCGATCTAGGGAAGGAATTTGGAGATTTGACACAATGCAATTAAAAATAATCATTGGGGAAAAATAAGACTGTTTAATGTTTGTAACTCTCTAGATTGAGAACCAATATATCGGTACATTGTTATACGGTAGAAAGATTACATGGGCTCCAGGTGGACCCCATGAACTCTGGGTGAAAGGTGTGAGGGCCGATGGATTTGGACTCAATGTAAGGAAATGACTGGAGGTAGAATATACTGTCCGAGAAGGAGTGAGTTCCCCATCTCTGCAGGGATGCAGGCAGAGATTGGAAGTGGGTGAAGATAGATGCTCTTTAAAGTCCCTTCAAACCTAGGGCTTCTCTTCCTCTCCTGGGACTCTGACAGCTGGGTAAGTGGGGTGGTTGGGAGGAGAGAGCAGGCTGATCGTGGTCTGCAGCTGTGAGGGGCTGACCTGGGCCTGGAGGTGGCTGTCAGGCAGGGCTGGTCTCACCAGGCTGGCATCTCTAGTTGCTTTTGCATGGACTTGGGCGGGCTCTTCTGCTGGTCCCTACATCCTGCTGGTCGTGGGCATGTTGACACTAAAAAAAAAAAAGATGTTAAACTAGGTGGTGCATTGGGTCTGATCCAGTCCAACCCAAGAATTCCAAGGTTAGGGAAGCAGTGACAGCTGCCCATGGGGCGCATGCCCCGATGTCTCGGGACTGTCAGGTCATTCACTCTGCTTCCACTCTGGTGGGAGGGCTAGCTGCTCCTCCCATTGGTTCGTCTCTGCCTTGCATGTGGGGTGGAAGCAGATGTCTGCCAGTGGGAAGGGCCTGGCTGTGGAGCCCTTGCCAAGGGCGGCCAGCAGGTGGCTGCAGAGCTTAGTCATGGGACTTCGGGCCCTGGTTACTGTTGATTTACGCTTGGGGAGAAAAGAGGTAAGAAACGTTTACAGGAACAAGTATAAAGGACACATGGATAAAAACTAGGGGGGGGGTGGAAATGGGAGGGAGGTGGGGAGGGCTGGGGCGGTGGGCTGGGATGGGAGTAAAAGACAGAAAACTGTACAAGAACAACAATTAAAATAAATTAAAAAATAAAAAATAAAAGAAACATAAAAAAAGAAATGTAGCAGATGAATAGATACGGAGAGCATTTTGGTGGTTGCCAGATGGGCAGGGGTGTGGAGGAATGGGGGAAGAAGTGAGGGGATTAAGAAGTACAAATAGGCAGTTACAGAATAGCCAGGGGGATGTGAAGTGCAGTGTAGGAAATGGAGTAGCCAAAGACCTTATACGCATGACCCAGGGACATGAACAATAGTGTGGGGATTGCCTGAGGGAGTGGGGGGTGCTGAGTGGAGGGGGGCAAGGGGAAAGTTGGGACAACTCTAATAGCATAATCAGTAAAATATAATTAAAAAACATAACAGATGAGATCCTTAATTAGCCCCAGGGCTAGCAAGGCACAAAGAATGGTAGCAGTTCAAATCCACAGCTTCCGTGGGCCACCTTGGTCTCTAAACTTATTTCCCTAAGGTGTCAATTCTTTTATATTCTGCTCCTCTCTTGACTAAATGAAAACATCCATTCCCACTCCTCACCCCTACCCTTGCCTGGCCCCACCATGTCCTCTGATTCCCAGGAAGAAGGTGAAGGGCTCTGTTACTTCTACAAGAAGAATGCAGCTAAAAGAGGCCCACAACAGATTTGCAAAAAGGGCTACAGCTGCCAGTTAACCTTGAATTTCAGATAAACAACAGCGTGATAGTTGGGACATACTTACACTAAGAACTTATTTATTATTTACCTTAAACTCAAATTTAACCGGGCGCCCTGCATTTTGTCTGACAACCCTCCACGGGGCTCTGCCGTTTCAACCCCTTTCCTGGAAGCAGTCAACGCACTCTCCCTTTGGAGTGGGGATGCGCCTAGGCACCGGGACACTCCAGTGTCTCCCCACTAGGGGCTGAGTGTGAGGCACCGGGTGTAACCGAACGGCCTGCTACCCCAGCACAGACGCAGACGCAGCGAGGTCTTCCCTTCGTGTCCGCAGTGGGCTGCGGACAGCCACCTGCCACCTTACAGAATGTCCAGAGCCGTTCTCAGAGTATCCCTGCCACCTGGCGTTTGTCCAGCTTAAGGAGATCAGTCGTGTTTCCAAACATCAGGCCTTCCTTCCCAGCCCACCGCTGAGCCCTTCCCCCAAACTGGGCAATCTTGTGGGTTTTTTTTTTTTTTTTTTTTGCCTGTTACTGCACTACATCATGTTACTGTTCAAAACCCTCCTTCAGGGTTTGATGTGCCCAGTGCTATGCTGAGCCCTGGCTCAAAGCCCTGGCCAGCCTTTGTGGGTCCCTGAGGAAAGCCACTTCCACACTTGGCTGAGGTCTGCTGGTTTTGTGCTGGAGCACGTGCCTGAGAGGGGCCACAGCCGCTGTTACGCGTTGAGCTGGGCTTACCAGTCAGATGCCCATTTTCCCCTGGGGTGCTGGTTTCTGTCCTGCCCCGTGACGGTGGCCAGAATGTTCCAGTCCCACCGAGAGGCTCTAGCAGTATGAACCACGAAGACTCTGGTCAGGTCCCTGTGCCGGTGCTCCCAGGTGTCCTTGCATCTTCCCTGGGTAGAAGTGGTCCCGGACAGGGAGGCCCTTGCTGAGGCCCCAGGTGGGGGAGGCCAACTGCCTCTCCTCCACTGAGCTGGAAGGGTCACCTAAGCAGCTCTTCCTTGAACAAACTGTGCTTGGCCCATCTTTACAGAAAAGCAGTCAGAAATTTTAAGATGGCAACTTCTTAAAATTCTGTCTGATTATGTCCCTGAATGGGAGAGAAACTTCATGGTGAGTCTTGGTCAATTTGATCACCTCACAGGGCTGTTTAAAAGAGCATTAGCTGTCAGTTGGGAACTGTTGTACCACGTAAGAGAAGACTGTGTGCGTGCGTACACATGTGTGCATGTGCGTGTGCATGTGTCTGGTTAGTTTAAGTTCAGCTAGTCTGGCTGCCCCTGAGCATCTGTCAGGCCAGGGGCAGCCTGACTGCAGGTCTCGTGTCACAAAGGGTTTCTTCCAAGTGGTAAACACGCACACACACGTACACACACGATCCATATTGTGTTTTAAGGAGACAGTAGTTCAAAGAGTTTTCCGGGCTATTTTTAACATCAATGTCTGGAAGGAAAATGATGTCACATGCTGGGGAAAGTGTCCAAATATTCCCACAGATTATGGCTGAAGAATTCTGGTTTTTGTTTTTCTCAGACTTGGGATGACTCAGAAAAGGTGCGTTTTGAACCCTCATTCCCCAAAACCTTTGCAGCTTGAACTGGGCCTGGACTGGCTTTCTCTCCTGTGGCTTGCCAAACAGACAGGAGCACTCCTGCAAGCCAGGGGCCTGGGAGAGGGCGAGTGGGCAGCAGGGAGGAGGGGTCATCTTGTGATTGGCGACCTCAAATTCCAGAGGAGTGGAAGGCCAGGTACATTAAAGTGAGAAGAAAAGAAAACCCCCAAATCCACCCCCCCCCCCCCCCCCCCCCCCCCCCCCCCCCCGCAAATGGTGATCATATTAGGATTTCCTGCCTCTGCTCTGCAGTCCTGGACAAGATACCGAACCTGTTTGATTTTCAATCATCTCATTTGTGGAATAGGGTAATACCTGTCTCAGAAGATTCTTGTGGGTATTGCTACAATAATAAATAAAAACAACTATTACAGGGCATGTTACATACTGGGTTAAGCAAGTATTAGTTCTCATCTCCCCCTTTGACCTTACTCACGCCACCTTGCTTTATCCCCACACTGTTTACTAGGGAACAGGTTACAAAGATCTCCCTGAACTGCTCTGGCCTGCAGCCTTTCAGTGAGAAACAGCACTCAGAAGAAATAAAGTCTCAGGAAGTTGTGGTGAAAAGGGAGGAAGGACAAAACTGTAGCTTGCTCTGCTCCCTTTGGGGAAGAGGGTCCACCTCTCTTCAGGAAGTGGAGGTTTTATTTGCAGATGAGTGAGATCCTGGCACAGTCCATGCAATGGCGGGACTCTTTCAGCTGTTTCATCCGGGTTGTAAATTGTCAGATGGAGGTAGGTCCACCTCTGTTGGCTTCGACTCCCAGAGCAGCCCAGGCCTGCTTTGGTATTTAGATGCAAAACAAGGACACTCTTGGGGTCATGTCTCTGGCACTTGTAGGCTTCTTGGTGAGAATTGTGTTCTTTAATGTCTTATTTCACTTCTGCCCCCTCACCTGGGTTTCTTCTTTGCTTATAACAGGGACTGGAGATAGTTGATTATCTCTTTAGAGGAAACGTGATGTTTTCCTAGGACACTCCCAGGGAGGAGGAGGGGAAGCAGTCACTGAGTGGGAGAGATAGGGCCCTTCTTTCAGAGCCTGGCACAAGAAGTCATGCCTGCCCCTTCCTCTCAGAGGGAGTGTATTGGGTCAGCTTTGGGTGAGGTTGGGAGACCGTTTCTCTACTATTATGCAAAATCCAGAAACTGACCCCGCTTACTCCCCTCTTCTGTTCGCTGCTCATTTGGTAACTATGGCTCAGTGACTTCTTTTTGTGAAAGCCAGAGCCTCAAACATGGCCTGCTTGGTGACCACGGTGCTGAGAAACAGTTATAACCACACGATCTTTAAGATGGGTGCCTTTTCTCATTAGGACGATGCTCCTGCCACTGTTGGCATTTGTATTCAGACCAGCTTGCTTCATCTGCTGGTCCAGCTTTAGGCTTGGGTCACTGGTCTAAGGGACGCAGGGATGAGCATGAAGGAAGGATGGCCAAGCACGCTGGGGTGGATTTCTCACAAGCCCTCGCTGGTGCAGATGCTGCTGGTAGAGGGACTGCACTTTGAAGGCCACTGCTCAGATGTCCCAAGGAGTGAACTGCAAAATCATGTGTGAGGGGTTTTCGATTCCTTCTCATCCCCAGAGCAGCTTGGGATGTCCTGGGGAAGGGATGAACCTGAATGACGAGTTGTGACTTGAGGCTTAGAGAGAATTGGATGACGCTACTGACTGTCACCATCGGAATAAACAACATGTGCCTTTTGTTCTTCAGGAATGGTGGGGACATGACCCGATAACGGCGTCCTCCCCAAAGGCACGTCCACACACAGCTCTCACACGTCTCCCTCGCTGCACCTGTTCCCTGTCACTGCCCAGCCAATCCCACCTGCCACGAGTCTGCCGCCTGGGCTGCGCAAGGGATTCTGGACCACAGGCATGTTTTATCCATCATGGCTTAGTTGTTACTATACACAGTGTTTATTTTTCTTCATAAAAAGATGCAAGCTGTGTGCCTCCAAATGCTGGAAGCTCAGAATATTCCATTTGTTTGTGGAAAGACAGACTGGATGGCACAATTTCAATCAAACTACGAAATGCAGCCTGGCATGCCTGGAGAGAGAGAGGAAATAATAATGCTGCGTGCTCTTCTTTCTGAGAAGCCTGAGAACTGTGCACACTCGGTTAACTCATCAGTCCCCGGAAGGGGCCCTGGTGGACACATTCCACCAGGGATGGTACCAGGAACTCTGTCAGAAATGCTCCTTCCTCCTCCTGGGACAGGCAGGGCTGTGGGGAACATGCTGTGTCCTGTTGGTTTACTCTGGGTAATCAGGCCTGTGTCCTTCAGTTTTCCAAATGGAAATGGCCCTTTTCTCCCCTAATTACAAAAGTAGTAAATCATTATTTTTTTACCCCTGGAAACAAAGGCTAAATACCACCACCACCACCATCATCATCATCATCATCATCATCGTTCTCCCTGTCTGTATGCCTGTCTACACCTAACCTGCCTGTCAGCTGTGGGCCTCTCCGGGGGTTCGCTCCTGTGGACCTACATCCCAGGGGGATGGCTGGACGTCATCCCACCATGTGGCGGTCTCTCCTCGTGAGTGAGTGAGTGAGTGAGGGCCAGTGGTCTGTTGCCAGTAGTTTCTTCTTTTGTAAACTGGGCTGAATTGAACACCCTTATACGGACGGCTTAGCCCCTTTGTTTGGACGGCTTAGCCCCTTTGTTTCCTTATTTGTTTAGGCTAAACTCCCAGCAGTGGGATTTCTGGGGAAATGTTTTTGATGAACTTTCCTAAACTGTGTTTTCTTAAGTCTATGCAAATGACACCCAACCCCACAGAGTGAGACCTTCACACCCTAATTCTTGGTCACTTTCTGGGGTCATCTCTAAGTTTTCGGAATGGTGAGTATAACTTGATAAGGGAAGTCTTTATGTAATAAAGATTTTTAGTTTTCCTCATACTATGAAATGTAGTTATAATAAATTTTTTTATTATTGTAATAATAGTATTATTTGGCTGCTTCCTTACTTCAGCTTTTTGTTACAAAAATGTTCGAACTGTGAGAAAAGTTGCAATAGTAGGACACTGAACCACATGCCTCTGTCTAGATTCAGCTACTTCAGCTTAGCTACGTGTGATTTCTCTGTCTCTGCGAGTGCAAATTAAAATTTTCCTAACAACCACAGTAGTATTAGCACATCTAAGAAAGTCATTAGTAATTTTATATCATCTCGTATCTAGTCATTTTTAAACTATCCCAGTACACACAAAATATTCTTGCAGTATAATGCCTGTTATATACTATATAGAGATAATGTTCCAGGCTCTCAATCCTGGCTTGTATGTTACAATCACTGGGCACTATATTTTCAAGAAGCACAGGGTTTGAATTAAAAATTCTTCAAGGAATTTTGAGGGGTGGGGGCTGGGGGTAAGATTTTCTTTTGAACTGGAAGTTTTCCTGCAAGTTAGCAAATTTTTCTGGAGGGGAGACGCTGAGGGCCGCTGGTGCCGGGCAGTGTCAGGGCAAAAAGAAGGACCACGGACAGCGGGGGAGGCGTAGCTGCCTCTGCAACACTGTGGCTGCAATCAGCCCAGCACAGAGTAAACGAGCATGGAGCTACCAAAGCTGAGGAAGACGGGATTTTGGTGCTGTGGGCTGGAGAGAGTGATGGTGGTGGCAGCCCAAGACCTCTCAGCCCCTTGACAACGCCTCTGCATCTGGGCAGGGCTGTTGTGGGCCCCCGTAGTGAGGGCCTGCGCACTCGGACCACCCGTATCCGCTCCATGTGCAGTTGCCGTGTTTCTGACACCCTGTGTGGGGGAAAAGCTAACCAAAGGTTTAGTCTGAAGTTACCCGAGTCTCTCTTTGCTGGGAGAGTCCACTTCATTTAGAACTTGGAACCATTGAGGTTTTCATCAAGCGCTTAATGAACTGGGCCTGAGAATCAGGCAATAAACTTGCTGGCCTGCTTAACCAAATATCATTTCTCTTGTGCTGATTGCAATAATGTGTTTTATTTTCCCACTTTTTATTAGCTCCCAGCTGAAGGCCAAGCTACAGCTACGTGAGCCCCTGCGGCTTTGTTTTTGGGAGCAGGGGAAGGCTCAGCTTCACACTGGCCTTCTGAGCATTGCAAGTGTCCTCCAAGGCCTTTCTGAAGAAGGCCCAAAGCCTCGCAGATGAGATTCAGTGATGGCAGTGGTCCGACACCTCCTGTCTTGTAAAAGCTATCTTTTTTTCTCCTGTATTGGTTTGCGTTTATATTAACTGGGTTTATGTAAGCTGGCAGGATGTTTTTTAATGAGACTGATGATGCCAACCTAAAAAAGTTAAAATCCCCCTATAATCACATAAAACAGATTAAAGTGGAGGATGCACCACAGGGATATTTCTGGGATGCATCTGAGAGCTGGATTTTGGCTCTTGTTTCCAGAGTATGGCTTCTTTTTGAAACATCTTTGCATTAGGTTTGAAATCATCAGTAATTTGTTAATTGGTGGCAAATTTTGGCATTTTTAACTGAAGAGAGAAACAGAGAGAGAGCAGGAGAGAGGGAGGTGGTTGGGCATCAGGCATCAGGGACTTGGGGGACAGTCTCAATTTAGCCACCTGAAGCTACTAACCCCCTTGGTGGCTCCGTTTCCTCACATCCTCGTTATCTGCAACCTGGAACATGCCACTCCAGTTCTGAGACTCTGTCAGCACAAATGAGCTCTTCAAAACTGTGATGTTGAGGTTTTTATGGTGTTTACTGGGATGGTGAACATAGATTTTCCCCTACCTGGAACTTACAACTATGAGTTTTATCTTTAATCATAATTAGAAGGAAAAATATTATGAATAAATGGTATCTGTAAAATATAAGTGCCATAACCAGGCTATGAAAGAAAACTTGTTATTTCTCAAGATTTTCTGAGAATTGTTTTGGGGACAAATGCTAATTGTCCCATATTTGAAATGTGCAAAAATCTAAAGGATGCCAAATCGAGATGCTTCAGTGATCTCTCTTGACTACCTAAAACTGTTAGCATGTGAGCCACCTGTCCCCCAATTGCCCATTGTCACCCAGCCACCCCTTTATCCATCCATAAATCCATCCATCCCTCCTCCACTCTCCATCTATGTATCTGCCTATCCATCCATCTAGTCACTTGGTCATTATTTCTGCCTTTTTAAAGCATCTGCTATCTAACCATGTTTCTAGCTTCTGTAGACTGATGCTTTAACATTTGCTCCGCATGCATATTTTGGACACACTTGTTCTGGACAAGTTGATGCTATGCCTGACTCAACTTGCTTTCATGTCCTGTCTTCCTTATTATCTCACACGTCCTTGGGAGGATTCCTCCTTCCAGAGGTGTGCTTTCAAATACTAAGCAACCAACACAGCACCTGCATCCCCAGCCACCTCCCCTATCGGATTCTCACTCTCACACTTGAGGCCACTATCCACCTGCCCTTTTTATTTTTAATCCTCACCCGAGGACAGTTTTTCATTGCTTTTTAGAGAGAAAGGAAGGGAGTTAGAGAAATATCTATGTGAGAGAGAAGCATCAATCAGTTGCTTTTTATACACACCCAGCTGGGGAATTGAACCCACAACCTAGGTATGTGCCCTGACAGAATGAAACCCACAAACTTTTGGTTACTGGATGATGCTCCAACCAGCTGAGCTACACTGGCCAGGGCTCCACATGCCCTATTACTTCAAGGCCAGGTGCCAGGTAATTAGGAAGAGCCCCAATACCCCAGAGCCCTCTAAAAATTATTCCAGCAAGCTAATCCCAGGCCTGTTTATCCTGCCTTGCCTGTTACTTCCTGTGGAAACCAAAATAAAGTCCCTTGTTCATGTTTTCTCCTCACTCATTCTTCTCTCCTGACCAGCTCTGCTGGGTCTGTAAGTGACCCCATGCTCCTGGGGCATGGTGTGCCCTCTTCTCTTGGGAACTGAACAGTAAAGTATATCTTCTTCATGGCAGTCCTCTACTGGTTTGCTCATTTCATCATAACTGAATAATATTAAAATCTCTACCATGTGCCAGGCGTTGTGCCAGGCACTGCAGTGTGGAGATGAGCAAAGCAGAGTCCCTGCTTTGGGGTCCTCACATCCTTGTCACTTGGATGCAGAGACGGACGAGCAACCACAGAGTGACAGCACGTGCAGGGTGGGAAAGGCTAGAGTGGCGATTTTGCTGTGAACACCAGGGGAAGAAAGCTGGAGAGAAGAGTGTGGGGCTGGATCTTGAAACACAAGGACGAGGAGAAAGCACATGTAGAGGTGCAGAGTGGATCAGCCGTGGTGGAGGCAGGAAGAGGCGGATAGTGTGGTGTGGCTGCAGTGCAGCTTGGGGGATGGCAGGAAGCCTCAGGGTGGTGACTTTAGGTCCTGAACGCCATGCTGAGGATTGTGGATGTGGAACTGAGTGATGAGGAGCCAGCGAGGCCTTAAAAGCAGGTGGGAAGGGATCTCCTCTTGTAGGCAAGAAGGGAGGAGGTGGTTACTGGCAGGTAGAAGGAATAGTAGGTGTGAATGTTTCTCTTTTTCTCTGAATTGAGGGCTGAGTGGAGGCTGAAAATCTAAGGCAACATGGATGTGTTCATTGTGCTATAAGCAGTGGAAGAGAGAAACAGATACCACCATGGCTTCAGTGGTATCTGAGTGAGCCTTCCTGCATGCACACTGGGCACGGGGCTGCGGTGGGCGACGCAGAAACCCCTGGAGGTGAGTGACGCAGGCTTTGCCTCATGGAGTATAGGGTCCGGTGGTGGAGTCAGCAGCCTTGTCCTGGCTATAGAACAAAGCAGAATGGAGGAAGTGCTCCAGCAGCTGTGAGCCTGAGCCCCAAGGGATAAAGACCAGCTTCCTAGAAGATGTGGCATTTGAGCCCTGGCTGGTGTGGCTCAGTGGACTGAGCACCGACCTGCTAATCAAAGTGTCACCAGTTCGATTCCCAGTCAGGGCACAGGCCCGAGTTGTGGGCTAGGTCCGCAGTAGGGGGTGCTTGAGAGGCAACCACACATTGTTGTTTCTGTCCCTTTCTCCCTCCCTTCCCCTCTGTCTAAAAAAAAAAAAAAAAAAAGACATAGCGTTTGAACTTGATGTAAGGATATATATATATAAGAAGTCAACAGACTGAGAAAGAAGGGGACTGATCCTGTGGCTGCAAATATGGCAAGCAGAAACATCAAACCCTCTCAGTAGGAAAATAAAAGTAAACCCCAGGGGTGGGAGCAGGGGTGCCTGAGGCTTTTTCTCCATCTTTGAGACTGGAGATCCTCAGCAGTGACTGAACAGCGATGAGCATGTTTCTAATTATCACGTCGAGTCTTTGATCTGTTTTAATTATTTGTTTCCCTCTACAAACACAAATTTGACTCACTGGTGCTGTGTTAGCCAGCTGCTCTGCTTGGAGGTGCTTGGGCGATGGGCCATGAATATTTCCCAAATGGAATACAAATGCCCTGCCTTTCTCTTCATGCGTATGGAGCTCCTACTGTGTACTAGGTGATGAAGAGTGCAGGAATGGATAGGATCCCCATCTGAGGTTGCCTCAAATGTGTCTGTCTGTCTGTCTCTCCTTCTTCAGAATGAGATTCTTGAGGAAGAGGGAAGAAAATATGTTAAGAATCCTAATCAATTAGAACCCAGCCTACAGAAATACGAACACTTTGCAGGTGGGTCAAAGCTGGAGACGTGTTAATAAAAAATCTTTCTGGGCAGGTTTTAAGGGAGTCAGAGTATCAGCTCTGTGTTTGAAGCTTCTGCACCTTGCGTGTAACACCTTCAGCAATAACCAGATGAAAGTACAGTATGGTTCACCCAACTGATTGAGGCTGGAGTCAGACATGCAAAAAGGATATTAAAATAAAGGCTTGTGAATTTTAGAATGTAAAAATATGCTTTATTGAGGCACATATTACATGTAATACAATTCACCTATTTCAAGTGTACAAATCAATGATTTTTTGAGATAAATTTACCAAGTGATTTTGGTAAATTTCACTTGGTGCAGCCACCACCACAAATCACTCGTGGGACGTTCCATCAGCCGAATAACATTTCTAACACACATGGACCATTAATCCCCATTACTCCCTTCTCATACCCCAGGCAACCAGTAATCTCCTTGGCCTCTGTAGATTTGCCATTTCTGGACATTTTATGTAAATGGAACAATACAGTATGCAGTTTCTTGCGTCTGGTTTCTTTTACTTAGAAAAGTGTTTTGAAGTCCATCCATGTCTCATTGTGTTTTGGTACTCTTTCCTTTCATTACTGATTAATATTTCATTGTGTGGACCAACTTTTTTTTTATCCATTGCACTTTGAATTGTTTTAATTTTCATCTGTTACGAGCAGTGCTGCACTGACCACTCTCGTGCAAGTCTTTGTGCGGGAGAAAGACTTCAAACTTGGAACAAAAATGCGCGCTTTGATTCTCAGTTATCCAGAATGTAGCATCATCTCCAGAAAAAGGTTTTTATGTTCAGGCCAGGGTTTTATTGTTCCATCAGGTGAGTACAAAAGAAAAAAATAGTGAACCTAAGTTTGTAGAGAAATCCAGCTGAGTCCTGGAGGCTGAGTATGACTGTTAAAATGAAGTGAATTGAGAAACACTTCTGAATTTCAGGCGCTTGATTCCTGGGTATTCGAATTGATCACTAAAAATATGAAAAAAACACAACATATATGCTAAGAAAGGATAAAAAATAAAACAATATAAAATGCTCAATTAAAACCATGAAAGGCAAAAAAGGGTGGAAGACAACAATATGAACAAAGAACAAGGTCAACAAGTAGAAAACAGTAACAAATACGGTCAATATCAATCAACTTATATCAGTAATCACTTTGAACATCAATGGCCTAGCCATACAGAGATTATCCTAGTGGATCAAAAAATAAGACTCAACTCGATGTTGTTTACAAGAAACTCACACACATAGATTAGGAGGAGAGGGATGCAGAAAGGTGTACCATGCCAGCCCTATCAAGAAAAGCAGAAGCAGCTATAGTAATTTCAAACAGAGCAGACTTCAGGGCAAGCAAAGCCATCAGGCTAAAGTAGTTTCTCACATAATGATAAAAGACTCAATTCTCCAAGAACAGATAAGTATCTTTAATGTGTATGCACCTAACAACAGTGCATTAAACCAAGTGAGGCAAACACTGATAGAACTGCAAGGAGAAATAGATGACCCTACTATTATAGTTGGAGACTTCAACACCCTTCTCTGGGAGGCGGACAGCTCCAGCAGGCAGGAAATCAGGGAGCACATAGCTGACCTCAACAACACCCAAGTCAACTGGGTTTAATTGATTTCAACAGACTACTTCATTCAACAACAGCAGAATACATGTTCTTCTTTAGCTCCTTTGGTCCCAACCTTTTTCTCAAATTGTGTATCTTGTAATATAGAATCCAGATATAATAGAATCTAGTTCAAATCCCTTATTGTTGTAGGTGGGGAAACCAAGGCCCATCAAGGTCACATGGCTCTCTACAAAGGTTATTCAAAGTGTTTGTGGCAAAGACTTGAACCCTAGTCTTTGTACACTAAGTTCCAATATTTTTAAAATTTTATTTAGTCATTTCCTTGTGCAAATCGGATGTACATATATGAAGTCTGGCCAAAAGGCATCCAGCCATGTAATAAGAAAAATAGAGACATTTATTGAAGTAGATACAAAATACAAGAAACATTGCACATAGGACAATGACTCCTCAGTCCCCTTCAAAGTAGGCACCTTGGGACCTCACACCATTCTCCCAATTGCCATCAGCTGCTCCATCGTATTTTCCTGAATCTCATCAGGAGTCTGAAATCTCTTTCAAAGGTGATTTTAGTTTTGCAAAAAGCCAGAAGTTGCAAGGTGCCAAATCTGGACTGTAAGGGGGCTGAATCAGCTGGGTGATTTGATGTTTCACTAAAAAACTACATGAGATGTGATGTGTGGTCATGATGAAGTTGCCAATCAACAGTTGCCCATAGCTATGGCCTTCTGAATCATCTGAATAGTTTTCCACAGGGGAATGTTCATGCTTACCAGAAAATTTGTTGCTCTATTCACTTAGTCATTTTGAATGTGACAGCCACAGAGTCCACATGCTCACTCAATGGTGTCTACCATCCCCACTGACTATTACAGTGAAGTTGTCATTGTTCACACATGTGCATTCCAGTCCACTCTCCTTGGCTGCCAGTTTGCA
This sequence comes from Anoura caudifer, assembly GCA_004027475.1. NCBI lineage: Eukaryota > Metazoa > Chordata > Mammalia > Chiroptera > Phyllostomidae > Anoura > Anoura caudifer. The sequence continues at coordinate 500,685 of PVKU01000253.1, forward strand.
TCGATGTGGCACAAACTATTCTTGTGATATTAATAATGGCTGGACTTTTCTTGGAAAGACCTCATATTTGTTTATTGAGCATAAATAAATGTGGCTCCATATATGGACATTAATTTTTATGTGAGATAAGAAGGAAAGGAAGCAGAAGTGTAAGAGGGTCCTGACAAATTTTATTTTTCAATAAATATTAATTAAATATAAATTTAATTTATGAGTATATTTCATTTTTTGCATTGAGAATGAAATAAAAAGGGAAAGAAATTTCTATGGGGATAAATAATGGCAAACTGGGGGAAACAGGATAAAAGGGAGATAATAGTCATATTCCCCAGGGGTGCTATGAGAGAAGGAACCATTTCTTGCCATATATGTGTCACTGTTCCCATTTCCTCAAAGCCATCACTCATTCTGTGCACCAACTATTCAAGTAAGGGCCTCTGTATATCATTTCACCATAAGAGGTTGGTATTATTATCCCATTTCCAGAAAAGAAAAACGAGACTCAGGAGACTTGAGTTATTTGCTTGAGGTTACAAAGCTGGCATGTGACAGAGTCATCCTTGGAACTTATTAAGTATTTTGAAAGCCTTATGGGCTGGAATTCTGCAAGCTTCCTTCCTAAGGAAAAGGCTACTGGTCACCTGAGAAGGAAAGCATCTGAGTGTTTTCTGGGCTCAGGGAGCATCTTCTTCTCTCCTGCAGATGGGTGAGAATGGAAGTGTCCCTTTGTGCAGAGTCCCCTGGGACAGCGGTGCTAGCTGTGATTTGAGGTGAGAAAGGACCTCAGAGAACCAGGATCTTCTGTAATGGACCTGAGTCTTATGCTGGGGACCCAGCTTTCATGAGCACCTGACCTGGCTGAGGAGGTTTGGGGGTTCTGAGTCCAGAGGCAGTTGTTGAGTTGATTGGATGACCATTTTTTGTTGGTTTCTCTGAGTTTTCCTTTAATGCATCTCCAATCGCAGCCCTCAGCTGAGGCAGGGAAAAGGATCTTGCTCCTTTCTGTAGGGGGAGACAAGAGAAGTAGAGGCTGGTGGCCTCGTGGGGCCAGGACTCTCTTCCTTGGTATGCCTTTGATCCAGCATGTGGGACTCTCTCCTGTGGACTTTCTGAAGTCAAGTGGACTCTTCTTTTGTTTGAACTCCTTGGCTGCATCTCAGGTTGAATGGAGTGGGAGGTGAGACATGCCAGCTCGGACTTTTCCTCCCGGCTGCCCATCTCTAGCCTGGGGAGCCATGAAGTCATCTCTGACTATCTCAAGTCAGGGTCAGCAAACTTTTTAGGTAAAGGACCAGACAGTAAATATTTTAGGCTTTATGGGCCATATCATCTCCATCATACTCCTCGCCTCTGCTATTGTAGCAGGAAAGCAGCCATAGGTAACAAAATGCAATAAATAGGCATGCCTGTGTTTCAATAAAACTTCACTTTCCAAAACAGGCGATGGGCAGGATTTGCCCCCCACAGTCCCACCAGGTGCAGTTTGCCAACCTAGGTCAAGAAGGTGGAACAAATTAATAGATGTGAGGATTTCTTTCACCATGTATATGTATTTCAAATCATCACAATTTACACTTCCAATATCTTATCATTTTATTTGTCAATTATACCTCAATAACACTGGGGAGAATAAAAGGTGGAGTAGCTACAGTCTGCATGAGAGTGCCATTGCCCAGGTGGAAAGACAACTAAGACTAATAATCCAAAATGCCTTGGGACCCCAGAATTTGTACAGCCAAGAGCTCTGTATGCCAGCCGGCCCTGTGCAACCCCAGAGGGGATATCCATCTAGCTTAAAAGGTTGGGGAACCTTATTTCAGAGTGTTGCATTTAAGGAGCCATGGGTGGAAATATGGGCCTGCAGAGTATTTGTGACAATGTCTGGCTTGTCCAGCGTGTTCTCCAGAGCTTGCCAGCTGGAGCTGGGCCAGGGCTGGGGCTGCATTTAAAGGCTGATAAACTTTCCAGAGACACATTCTACCAATAGACACATGCCCAGCACACGTTGTTCTGGTTACATTGGCCTCTCATGGTGTGCTCTTGAAAAAAATCATGAGTTTTGCATCTTTTGTGGGTGAGATCAACTCCCAGACACAGAGGGGCCATCAGGAGAAATGAGGCATGCCCTCATGACCAAAAGGATCTAGGGCAAGTCCGGACACCTAGGACACAAGACAGAGGAACATAGGCATCTGAGAAAAATAGCTGCAGCATGGGGAGTGGCTGAGGACGAAGCGCTTCCTTTTGGTTAGGGCACTGGCTTCCTGGAGGAGGCAGCACTTGTGTTGGGCCTTGAAGGGTGGGTCAGATTTAGACAGGTACAGATAATAGATAAGGGGTTGAAGAGTGTGAGTATGTTTGGCTAACAGCTAGTGGTGTCATTTGGCTTGAGGTTTGGGGGCAGATAGTATTTCCAAAAGCGATTGCAATAACATCTGCAATAGCCCATGCTCTTCTCCCCTCTGAAGCTATGGGTGGTACCCTCTATGTAGCCACTACAGTGCAGTGCAAAAGAAAATGCCAGATCTGGGAGGCTAGATGATAAAAGAAGTTCTAGTTTCTGTAATGTATGAGTGGGAACACTTGTGCACGGAGCCCCAAGCCCCACATGAGAAGCCGGACCATGCTGAGTCTGCCGTGGCACTAGGGAGCTGCCCAATGTAGATGCTCTGGTCCTGTCTTCCTCTCTGCCCATTCAGATGACTCCCACCTCCTGATACTAGGTCACCCCAGCCTCCAAGTCCCACGTAATGCCCCAGATGGGGTGGAGGAGGTAAGCCATTCCTTTGTGCCCTCTGATTCCTGACCCACGGAACCCATGAGCCGGTTAGATTGTTGTTTTACACACTGAGGTTAGGGTGGTTTGTTCCCTGGATTCTGGGAAACTGGGAGGGAGAAGAGTAGAAAAACTGCCTGTCACTTGTTTTTCTATGACTTTGAGGCCAGTTTCAATCACTTAGAACTTATGGGCAGTGGGAACCCCCAGGAGGGTCCACTGGAGGGAATGGCTGACTTTCATGCCATGCTTGCAGAAGAAAAATCTGTAGTGAAATCCAGGACAGAGTGATGGGTGGTGGCTGCAAAGTGGGTGGAGAAGCTCGCTGAAGGTTTTGGGATTGATTTAGATGAGCTGCAGTCTCGGGTTGTGGGAGCTCAGAGGAGGGGCCAATGCAAGAGGCACTTACTGCTGGGGAGGATTAGGCAGGAGTTCTTCCTCACCCCTCGGCAGCTCCCAGCCCTAGTCAAGAAGACTGAAGGCACATGTAGGGTGTTCCTTGGAACCTGGCTGCATGGTCTTGTAAATGCAGGACTTTCTGCTTAGAATAGGCTTGAGATTTCCCACCCAGTAGTGGAGTAATAAAATATAGAGCTGGTTTTATGCGTGGGTGGGATACCAAGGAAGAGCTGAGTGGTAACCAAGGCAGTCATGAAGACTTTGATATGTGAGGGACACAAGGACACATGACAATTTCCCTAAGAACACCAAAATAAGATTGGCCGGCTTTACTGCCTACCCTCGTGGATTGCCACTGTGAAGTTATTCCAGGGCAAAGTCCCCCTGTTGTGGACAACTTTCATGGAGTCTCTGCCTTTTCTTCCACAGTCAAGATGAAGTTCACTGTTCAGATGGGTTAGTGTCTTAATTCATACCATGGTGTAAATGATTGTTAAATGAGCCTTTCCTGAGTGAGAATTCTGAAGCAAAGAACACTGCGCCACATGAAGGCAATGGGTTGCTGAAAAAAAGGAAAGGGGGATGATTAAAAGGATATAGAATGTGGAGGCTAGGAGCTGGCAGCCAGAGCTCACTGACCTCATGCCTGTTTGCAGGTCTAGGTTTGCCTGCTGCTAGAACTGTTCTAGCTGGATACTCATCGTCAACAGATATTTTTGGTCTTGATTGTTTGAGTGTCTGTTATGACTGGTTGGGCATCCATTCTGATTGACAGTTATGAAGGTCACCTAAGGGAGCTAGACACCAGAACCAGGAATAATTCCTGCCCCAAATGTGGAAGACAAACACAGGATGGCCAGTTCAGTCCTGTCACCTCTCTGGGGCCCGCAGCCTTAGGTCCTGACCACCCTGAGCGCTCTGTGAGCATTCCATGACCTGTTCATTCCTAGAAATGCTTTTTTCCTCTCATGGTCCTCAAAGGCACTCACCTCTCTCTCTTACCTTAGCATAACCCGTGTGGCAGGGGCTGTGGTGTCCCATCCAAGTCCCCCAGGTCTCATTATTTCCAAGCCCATGGAACCCCATTTCCAACTGCAAGTGCACATGGACTCTGCCTACCTCTGGCCATGATAGCCTCTTGGTCTCCTCACAGGGAAGGCTAAATAATGGACTGTTAATGCCCCCCTAAGGGCTGCCTTCAATCAATGATGGATGGGATTTGGGGGATAAATACCCTAGACATGTTGCTTCTCGATTTGGATAACTTAGAGGCATCATTCACACCATCCCAGAGTTTCACCCACATTGATAAGGTGTCAATTCCCTCCTCTCCTTCCCTTCCCCCGAACTCCTACAGTGCCTCCTGACATCATCTCCCAAATGACTATGTGCACTGACATCCTTGTCTTAGGGTCTGCTTGGAGGCTACCAAACTCAGACACCCTCTCAGGGACCCTGTTTCAGAGAAACAAAAGGTAAAAGGTGCATCAGCAACTCCTGCTGTTTTCTCTTAGAGGGTCTTTCTCTGAAGTCTGGGAGCAAGAAAGGCACGGCTGCCTTCTTGGTTCTCAGGGGGAAAATCAGGGATAGCGAAACACAAACTAATATTGGAATAAATGATCCTTTCCTGTCTGTTATCTCAGAATCTCCAATGCAGAGTAAAAACAAACAAACAAACAAACAACACCCCCCCCCCCAAAACAAACCCAACCATCCTCTTCTCTTTCTGAGCATGAAAGACACTTCTTTGTGGTCACAGATTTATCCCGTCTTTAAAGACATCACTTTCTCAGCTCTTAGTGTGAGGTGCTGAGCTCTCTACATCCTTGGACAGAATCTTTTTCAAGCTCTGCTCCCTCAAATGATTAGATAACATTAAAGCAAGATCTAAGCACTGCTGTGAACACACCTTGGCTGGTGCTTCAGCCCCCAGCTTGGACCCCTCCCAGCTGACATGGTGTTAACTGCCAGCAATCAGCATCCTCCTGGGGAGGGTGGCTGCTGCTTTGTGGAATCTTTTGATGGAGACAAAGGAATTTGTCTTCAATTCACTTCTTTAAACCTCCCTGGAGCGTTGAAGTCAGAACTAGAAACCGGTGAGGGCAGGGGAAAAAAATAGGGCTCCAAGATTAGGAAAAATATGCAGAGTTGAACCATTACTGCATGACAGATTTAGAAACTCGTTTGAAAACAGCATCTGACCGTTTAGTGGGAGTTCAACATGATTTCCCTCTGATTCCTCCCTTTGGGGGCCTCGTCATGTTAAGAGTGCAGGAGGGGGTAAAGCAATGGCCATCCTTGTTGGGATCAGCAGACACACTGGAGGGACAGGAAGGAGTGTCTAAAGCTCGTGTCTAGACACAGCTCATTCTGGGGGCTTCCTTTTCAATGGTTAAAAGAGGCCTCCTCAAAGTTTTGTTCACTGTTCTTTTCCTTCCACCAATTCATGACATGTGAGCTGCTCCCCCAAACCTCCAGTGGACTCAAGAATGAACACTTTGCCTTTACTTGTTCCTCTTCCCCTTTTGTACTTTCCCCTGTCTTCTCTTCCTACTTTTCATTTTTAACTCTGTGTTTGTTGGCCAGGGCTGCCGTAACAAAATACCACAGACTGGGTGGCTTAAATAGCAGAAAGTTATTTTCTCACAGTTCTGGAAGCTGAAAGTCTAAGATCAAGGTGTCGGCAGCATTGGTTTCTCCTGAGGCCTGTCCTTGGCTTGTAAACGGCCTTCTTTTCCATGTCTTCACATGCCCCTTCCTCTGTACCAGTGCGTACCTGGTGTCTCTTCTTCTTAGAAGGTCACCAGTCCTGTTGGATTAGGGTCCCCCACCCCAATGATGTCATTTAACATTAATTACCTCTTTAAATGTCCTATATCCAACTAAAGTCACATTCTGAGGTACTGGGACTTAGGGTTCCAATGTATGAAACTCGAGGGGACAAAATTCAGCCCATAACACCCTCTACTCACCAATTCTGGGGACAGAAGTGGTCTTGCTTAATCAAATTACATGGGTTCTAATCTCAGCTTTACCATTTCTCAGCTAAAGGACCTGAGTACCTTGCCTGACCTCCCTGAGCCTCCATTTCATTACCTGTAAAACGGAAACATGCACACTTGGCGGTGGTGCTGTGCAGGGTGCAGGGAGTAAGGTGTGATTCCCTGGAGGCTGGCCTGGAGCTTGCCATGCGAGAGACTCCCCAGTGCCTATCAATCCCTCTTTTTCCTACCTCCTCCTCCTGTGTCCTGCACTTGTGGCCTAGCCAAGGTAACTGACCCCCCACCCCAGCCCCCCCGAGGAGTTGTCCCTGAAGGTGCTTTGGAGGCCTTGGGTTGTAATAGCGCCCGAAGGATCGGAAACCTGGGGCTCCAGATAAAAAGCCTGATTCCCCAGCCCTGTCCCAGAAGCCAGAGGTGGGGCCTGGAAATCAGGTTCCTCAGGTGTTCGGATGTGTGAGCAAGTCTGAGAACTGTGGCCCTGGAAGTTACTGTTCTTTCAGAGTTTAGGTTTAATTCACTTTACAGGATAGAAACATGGGTTTGAAAATTGTCATCAACATTTACTTTTTTAAAAAACAGATTGTTCCATCTAGGATTTCTTTTTTTCTGCTGCACATGCATGGGTATTTTGGGTAGAGTCAGCAGCCTTAGTTTTCCCAAAGAACTGAGAACAGACCAGGTCTAGAGAGCCAATTTGAAAGTTCAACTTCAACTGCCTTGGATCTCAGGGCTGCCGGTCCCCAGGTGCAGCAGGGCCACCCCTGCACAGCTCTCAGGCTTGGCTTCTTACGCTTGTCTCTCTGCTCCTTGGTCCAGTGGGCAAGCTCTGCTGGTGGCCTAAGATGGTGGTTCTCAGGGGCAGAGTCAGCGGAGGCAGAGTCATGCTTCTGTATCTGGAAATAGATGTTCCAGTTTGTTGAAAAGCATAAAGGCAAACCTAGAAGAGCTACAAGGTATAGTGCTTGGGGATGCAGCTGGCATTTAAGGGCAGTAAATTCCCATCTTTCCTAGTGGGAATGTCAACACCTATTGTCCAAAATTGGTAAATGAAGCAGTGGAGGTACAGTAGTCCCTGTTATCTGAATATTCATTACCCTGGTCTCTCTAGTTATGAGGTTGTATAACCCAAAATTATGTGAATACTGATAAATTAGTTCCCACTAAGATGACCTCCGTTCCTGACACTTGCAGTCATCTCCCCCATCGCCTTATTGCCTTAACTCAGTCAGTCGCAGATCTTAGATGAGAGGGAGGGAGTGAGGCTGGTGGACAGCAGGGAAGGGCAAACCTGACAGGCTAACAACCCAGCACAGTCACTGGGAGGATGTGGGTCTGAGTATCACAAATCAAAGAGAAGTTTGGGGGAACAGCTATGAAGTCTTCAAATGCTCTCTGTGAAATGTCCATTCTGTGGACTGTGAAAGTCAAATATGAAATGATGGGTGTTGTATCCTGCTGTTGCACAATTTTGTCTTCCCAATCCCTTTGAATGCTTGATTTATTTTTACTTTTTTTAAGAATTAGAAAAGTGGCCATTATGTTTTATTAAATAAAAACACATTTATTTTTATAATTTTAGTTTCAGTTTTCAAGATAATCTCCTATTTGTCATTTATTGTGAAATTTTGATCTGTTTTAAATGGATTCCCTGTAAGTGGCTTTTTCCGGTGCTAATTTTCCTTGGATTATGAGCACTTCTGTCTAAGTACATGATTTAAAGGAATGATTATAACCAACCACTTTAAACAGAAAGGGTTGAGTGAATACCTCTGTGGAATGAAGTAGAGACAGAGATGAGAGTGAATTTTATTTTTGATTGTATACATTTCTGTGTTGTTTAAACTTATTTTATTTTGTTAAGGACACATGCAATATTCAAAATTTGATGTTTTTCTTATTTTATTAAAAAATCTTGGTGATGTAATTGGGTTAAACCAGCCATGACATGAGGTCTAATGGGGGTCCCTCGATATGAGTCTGTGGCAGATGCTGTTGGTGGCCCATCCTTATTGCCTCAACACCTACTGTCCCTGACCGGCATGTGCCCGTGCCCACAGCTTCCTACTCAAGGACCTGCGGCTCTGCCTGAGGCTGTCTCTGGCTGCTGAGTGCAGAGGTGGGTGGTGCCCTGAGAGCACCACCTGTGCCCTCAGTTGTGATAGATGAGTGTTGGAAGGTAAACATCCCAACTTCCACCCTGTGGAGGGGCCAACTCTGAGATATGCTCCACAGCATCCCCGGAGGTCCCCAGCCAGAGTGAGCCAGGTTGCCCACAATGGTGATCTGCTCATTAACATCCTCTCTTGGCTTCTTCCCCTTTCCCACTCCACTGCGGGCGCTTCCTGGGAGCACCTCCCATGTTAACTTCTTACACTTGAATCCTTGTCTCAGAGTCTGCTTTGGGGGAACCTAACCCCAAGCATAAGTTCCCATGTGTATATTAGGGAAGATTAATTACCTTTTTCCTTCGACCACGAGAAGTAGGCGAGGAAGTTCTGAGGAGGTGAGCGCTTGTGAGAGGAGAGAGTGGAGAGAAGAAGCCTTCCAGGAGCTAGGTGTCACCCCAGGGAGAGGACTGGCACAATGCTTTCCTGTCCCCTCACTCCTTCGTTGGGGGAGGGGGTAGTAGAATGACCACATCAAGAAAGAAGGGCCAGAGGGTTGGCCCTTTCATTATTTCCACCCCTGAAAAGGTCTGAGGCCACTGCTGCTGGTAGCACCCAAGAATTCAGGAGCCCACGTTGGGAGACAGTGAGTCTGGATGCAAGGCACAGGTGTGCAGTTTGCTTTTCTAGACCAAGAATCCACAGCAGGACTGAGAAGCGGCTACACAGCCACCTTCCAGATCCAGTACTATTCTCGAGGTTTGAAATGTTGTTGGTCTTCTTACAAAAGCCCATCTCAAACATGTGAAAAAGGGCAATATGTAAACCCAACTACTCAGACCCTGTTTTCTTGAGGAAGCAACAGGATTTTACAAATGAATAGACTGATCGCGTTTGCAACTGCTGTGACCAGTAGAATGCAGTGGAGGGTACTCTGTGCTGATTCTGGGCCCAGTCCTTAAAGTCTACAAACTTCTAATTTCTCTTGGAACACTCTCTCTGGGTGCTCTGAGGTGCCTCGCTTAGTCCATCCCAATTTCTGATCCACGAAACTATGACATCTTAATAAAATGGTGGTTTAAGTCACTCAATTTTGGGCTACCATGCAATAGGTAACTAAAATCAGTATGTTGAATCAGAGCCTTGGTATTTAGAATTCATGCTTATTAATATTCTATAAATCAACATTCTGTGTAGCAAGAAGTATATTTGGAACTGCAATTTCCTTAAACACATTTTTTAATCATTACACTTCCCATTTAAAAATCTGTAGGCTTCCAATCATGTAATGAATCCAAATCAAAATTCTTAATTCCTCATGTGGTAGATTGATTGCATTAATAGTCTCAAATTTTCATGCTTTCCAGGGTCCCTTGGTAGCCCCCTCCCACAATGACCCTGCCCTTGGCCATGTGTTATAGGCTGGATTGTGTCCTGTCCAAATTTTCATGTTGAAGTCTAAACTACCAATACTTCAGAATGTGACTGTATTTGGAGATAGGATCTTTAAAGGGGCAAGTTAAAATGAAGTCACCAGGGTTGGACCTAATCCAATATGACTGGCGTCCTTCTAAAAAGAGGAAATTAGGACACAGGCATGCATTGAGGGACAACCATGTGAAGACACAGGGAGAAGACAGCTATCTTCAAGCCAAAGGCTTCAGAAGAAACCACCCATGCCAACACCTTGGTCTTGGACTTTTAGCCTCCAGAATTGTGAGGAAATAAATTTCTGCTGTTTAAGCTACCATCCGTGGTACTTTATTCTGATAATCCTTGCAAACTAATATACATGTGACTTGTTCTTGCCAATGGGATAGTAGTAATCTGTATGCTAACAGAAGATTGAAAGAGTGCATTTAAAATTTCTGGTGCTTCTCTTTTCACCTCTGCTACTACTAAGAGAATGTACCCAAGCTAACCCCCTGGAAGGATGTGAGAGACATGTGGGAAAGAGCCAAGAGCTCCCAGCTGAGGCCAACATGGACCAACCAGCCCACAGTCAACCTGCTGTCTGACCACAGATGCATGAGCAAGTCCAGCTAAATCAGCCAAGTCTGCTCAGATCAGTAGAACCACCCAGATGACCCGAGTGATTTGTGAAAAATGATAAATGGGTGGTGTTTGAAGCCACAGTTTTGGGGTGGTTTGTTATGCAGCATAACTGTAGCCATAGATCTCTGATATTCCCCATTGGAAGCCTTCCAGTCTGCTTGGTGTCGTCTCCTCCTCTCCACTAAGCTCTACCATCTGAACAAGATAAAAAATTAAAGTGAAACCTCCAGTACACATGCTTTTACACCTCTATCCATTGCTGACATGGTCTCCTGTCTGGCTGCCCAACTGTCGCCCCTGCACTGGCTTCCAGACATATTCAACTTAGTTTTCAAACCTAAATCTGATCTCTCCCAAGAATCCCTTCCTAATCTTTTCATTAGTTCCCCATTGCTTCCATAAATTTATTGCATAAATTTAATGCCTTAAAAAAACACACAAATTTATTCTCTGCAGGTCAGAAGTCTAAAGGAAGGTGTTGGTAGGGCTGCATTCCTCAGGTGCTTTAGGGGGAGAATCCATTCCTGGCCTTCCCCATCTTCCAGAAGCCACTCACTCCTCCATCTGCAAACTCATCTAACTTCTGCTTGTCATCCCATCACCTTTTTCTGACTCTGATCCTCCTGCTGCCCTCTTATGAGGACCTAGGCCAGTGATTGCACACTGGGTCCACCCGGATAATCCTGCATAATCTCCCATTTTGAGGTTTTAATTTAATCACTTCTGCAAAGTTCCTTCTGCCATGTAAATTGACATAGTCACAGGTGTCGGGGGTTAGGACATAGATATATTTGGGGGCATTATTCAGCCTGCATATTCTCTGCTAGATAACGCGGTTCTGTCCATCCTCTGCTCTCTAAATCTGAAGGAATGCCCAATGTTGTACTTGATAAGCAGACTGAGAGATTCAGAAATCTGCATCCACTATTAGTGAATTTCACAAGAAAACATGTTCTGTGCATTATTCACTTTTGAATGCATCGTACTTAGCTTAGACCCTGGCACAGGGTAGGAGTTCAGAAAAGATTTCTAGATATTTAACACACATGCAACCCACAGCCTCCTTGTAATTTTATGTAAGAAGTTTGTGTGTGTCCATGTAAATAGGTGGACATAGACACACGATATATCTGTGCATAGGTTTTGAGGGAGTGAGTAGTAAATACTTGCATCAAGTGAATGATGTTGATTTATTTAACCATCAAGTGAGATCAAAGAAGGCTCTTTCCGTATCTCATATTTCCATACTCCCATTCCTAATTTTTCCATCTTTGAGTGACTTAGACCATACAACCACATGTAGTGGATCCTCACATGTTCTTTCTACAGCATCCCTGGGGAGGGAATGAATGCTTTCATCCTCACCTTTGGAAGGGCTGGAGTTGAAGCCTATGGCAGCTGAACTGCAGGACAAGTTGTGGAGGTGTGAGTAAAGTGCAGGTGGCTGGCATCCTAGGCCAGCGTTTCCTCCCCTGCACTCCACAGATGACAATGATGGGTGTTCAGCATTGCATCCAGTTGTACATCATTACCATCCCTCCTTGTCTGCATCACAGCTTTGGGGGGGATTATTTCTTTGATTGGAAATTTTCCATGCTTAGTCTGCATTCAAAGGGAGAGGAAAGATGAAAATGGAAGAAAAAAATATTCTCTGCTTTGCAGCTAGATGGGAAAATTGTGTGTGTGTGTGTGTGTGTGTGTGTGAGAGAGAGAGAGAGAGAGAGAGAGAGAGAGAGAGAGAGAGAGAGAGAGAGAGAGAGAGAGAGAGAGAGAGAGAGAGAGCGCAAAGAAAAGAAAATAAAAAGAGTTTGCCTTGGCTGGTGTGGCTCAGCGGATTGAGTGCTGGACTGTGAACTGAAAGGTCGCTTGTTCGATTCCCTGTCAGGGCACATGCCTGGGTTGCAGGCCAGCTCCCTAGCAGGGGGTATATGAGAGGCAACTGATAGATGTATGTTTCTCTCCCTCTCTTTCCCTCCCTTCCCCTCTCTCTAAAAATAAATAAGTAAAATCTTTAAAAAGAGATTTTGTCTTCCTCATAGATAGCAGAAGAACATCTGGCAATTACAAAATGAAACTTCCGTGAGGAAAAAATGTGCCAATAGAATTTGGGAAGAGGAAGCATGGGCATTACTCACACTTCTCAGGCTGACTGCCCAATGGCTTTGTGAGCATCTTAACAGCAAGGTGGCCTCTGTTGTGCTACATATTTTGATGTCGTGGCTATGACTTCACAGAACGAGGGCAGGGTAGGGAAAAAGACCAGCTCATTTTTAGTTGTCTCAGGGTCATTGAAATGAAGCTAAGGTTTAGAGAAGGCACCTGGCCCTGGAGGGAGAGTTCAGGCCACCCTTCTAGTCTCTGCACCATATGAGAGCTTTCCACATTGAACGATCGTCATCAGCCACCTTACTTCTGAGAAGGAAGTGTTGGTGGTGTTTGCAAATTAGCGATGATCCTTGACATTGGAACAGAGGTCTGCACTCACCTTGTTTCATTTTGGGGAAGACCATCTTTAAGGTAGAGCTGGCAGGAATCATCGTTCCCACTTTCTGTATGAGGAACCAGACTATATATTCACTTCCACTTTGATACTATCGAACCCTGACCACTCCATGGAGCAGAAGGCCATTTGAGCTGCCTTGTATTCATTTGGACATCTGACCAGCCCCTCAATTACCACGGCCAAAAGAGAATCTTGATCTCCAGCTTCCGATCTGTCTTCTAGGCCTCCCCACATTAGTTAATGACCTCACCTTTTTCAAGGTTATTCTTTGCCCTACCCCTACCCTCACTCCCAGTAGTCACAGATTCAATTCTTTAGCAAGTTGATTCAGTGCTACCTAAAAAATTGGTGTGAAAATGGTCCACTTTCCTGCACTTTCACAGCTTCTTCCTTTACCAGGCTGCTGTCAGCTCACTCTGAAGGTATTATAACAGCCCTGTACCTGGTCTCTCTGCTCTCCCTCTGTTCTCCACACATAAGTCAGAGTAGTTTTAAAAATATGAATCACTTCCCTGCTAAAAACTCTTTAACAGCTTCTCATCACACTTTACAATATGATTCAACCATGGCCCAACAGACTCACCTCCTGCCCTTTCTCACACCACTCATTCTTCCTTCTACTCCAGCCAGACTGGCCTTCTTTCCGCTCCTGGATCCCTCCTTGTTTCCCCCCACCCACCCCAATCCTTTGCTCTTTCTGCTCTTCTGTCTGGACCTCTTCACCCTGAGATCTTTGCAGGGTTGGTGCTTCCAGGTCTGATTTTAAATATGCTCTCTTTGGGCCTTCTGGCCATTCAACCCCAGGTGCTTCCCATATCTCATTTTCTTGCTCCCCACAGACTGACTTCCCAGGTGAAACCTAAGTCCACGTGTCAAACAGGGCCTTCGGCTCATTGACTTCTATGTTCCCAGACCCTAGCATCATGCCCATATTTAGAAGGTGCTCAATGGATATCTGATGAAAGATGAATGAAGAGGGGCCACTGCCCTTTCTGCCAACAGGCCTAGCTGTTTTCAAGGTCATTTAGCCTTTTGGGGGCTGGCCTTTAGTACTCATGCAGGTTATGCTATTTTTAAAAAATATATTTTATTGATTACGCTATTACAGTTGTCCCTTTTCCCACCTTCACTCCCCTCCACCCTGCACATCCCCTCCCACCCACATTCCCTGCCTTTAGTTCCTGTCCATGTGTCATACTTGTAAGTCCCTTTGCTTCTACATTTCCCACACCATTCTTACCCTCCCCCTGTCTATTTTCTACCCACCATCTATGCTACTTGTTCTCTGTACCTTTTCTCCCTCTCTCCCCCTCACACTCCCCTGTTGCTAACCCTCCATGTAATCCTCATTTCCATGTTTCTGTTCCTGTTTGAGTTGTTGGCTTAGTTTGCTTTTGTTTTAGGTGTGATTGTTAATATCTGTGAGTTTGCTGTCTTTTTACTGTTCATATTTTTTATCTTCTTTTTCTTAGATAAGTTCCTTTAATATTTCATATAATAAGGGCTTGGTGATGATGAACTCCTTTAATTTGACCTTATCTGAGAAGCATTTTATCTTCCCTTCCATTCTGAAAGCTTTGCTGGATAGAGCAATCTTGGATGTAGGTCCTTGCCTTTCATGAGTTGAATATTTCTTTCCAGTCCCTTCTTGCCTGTAAGGTCTCTTTTGAGAAATCAGCTGATAGTCTGATGGGAACTTTTTTGTAGGTGACTGTCCTCTCATCTCTTGCTGCTTCTAGAATTCTCTCCATTTTAATCTTGGGTAATGTAATTATGATGTGCCTTGGTGTGTTCCTCCTTAGGTCCAACTTCTTTGGAACTCTCTGAGCTTCCTGGACTTCCTGGAAGTCTATTTCCTTTGCCAGAATGGGGAAGTTCTCCTTTACTATTTTCTACTTGTTGTTCTTCCTCTTCCCCTTCTGGTACCCCTATAATTCGGATGTTGGAATGTTTAAAGGTGTCCTGGAGGTTTCTAAGCCTCTCCTCATTTTTTTGAATCTTGTTTTTTCACACTATTGGTTCCCTGAGCATTTTTCTTTATTTCACTTAGCATAGCCTTCATTTTTTCATCTAATTTGTGACCAGAATCAACCAATTCTGTGAGCATCCTGATCACCAGTGATTTGAACTGTGTATCTGATAGGTTGGCTAACTCTTCATCGCTTGTATTTTTGTAGTTGTATTTTTTTCTGGCGCTTTGATCTGTTCTTTCATTTGGGGCTTTTTTTTTTTTTTTTGGTCTAGATGCGCCTGTTACATAGTGAGGGGTGGATCTTTAGGTATTCACCAGGGCAGGGCAACCCATGTCGCTGTGTTGTGACACTGTTTGTGGAGGAGTGGTCCGAGTGTGAACAATGGCCCTTGCTTTGCTCTCTGCTGGATTTCAGTCCCTTCTGCCGCTTACCCCAAGTAAACTGGGCCCTCCTGGTGCTAATTTTGTGGGCTTGTGTATGTTCTAGGACCCTGTGGGTCTCTCCAACGAACTGTGAGGCCAGGAGTCTCTCCCAGCACCTCAGACCCCACAGGTGTTTTCAATCAGTGTTTTGAGGCTTTATTTTCCCATGCTGGTACCCTGGATTGTGCAGTTTGTCTC
Source organism: Anoura caudifer (assembly GCA_004027475.1). Taxonomy (NCBI): domain Eukaryota; kingdom Metazoa; phylum Chordata; class Mammalia; order Chiroptera; family Phyllostomidae; genus Anoura; species Anoura caudifer. Next base: position 516,118 of record PVKU01000253.1, read on the forward strand.
ACTCCCGAGTTTCGCCTGGTTTATCTGCACGTGAATGTGGTAACATCCGTTCTGCCTGTCCACAATCTGCCACCTTGCTGTGTTCGAGTGTTGCCATCTGTGCCCGGGGTCTGCCAGGTGCCGCTTTTTTTGCCACAACCCCTCTCTGCTCAGCTGCCCGAATCAGCCCCTCCCACTGGTCTGGATGAATGTGTCTATTTTAACTCCCTGATTGTCAGACTTCCATACAGTTCAATTTTCTGTCAGTACTGTTGTTTTGTTTCTAAATTTTTGTTGTCTTTATTTTGGTTGTGCAAGGAGGCACAGTGTGTCTACCTATGCCTCCATCTTGGCCAGAAGTCAGGTTATGCTATTTTGGATTTAACAATGATGCAAGCAGATATAGGGTGCAGGGGTGCTCATAGGCTCAGTATAGTCTCGCCTTTTCCCCTCTCTTCCTCTCATTTTAGCAGTAGAGAGTGCAGCCTGTCCTTGTATTGGTCAGCATGGGAGGAAACCATAACCTTTCTTTCTGGTTCTCCACAGAGCATTAGATTTAGTAGTGCCTTTGGTTGCCATTCCTTGAATTGAAGTCACAGAAGGTTTCTTTATTTCCTTCTTGAACTGAGTGGAAAGAGTTTGCTAGATGTGGAGCCTGAAGAGAGCAGGTCCAAACTGTTCATTTTGCCTTCTTGCTAGTTGCAGGAAATATTTTCACAAGCAAAAGGCTAGTTTTCTTTCTCTTTAATTGAAGTCTTAAGAACCAGCGATACTTCCCCTGTGTCAGTAATCTCTTGACTATCCTTGAATAGAGTAATTACTCTCCTTTCTTTTTTTTAAATTATGTTTTATTGATTATGCTATTACATTTGCCCCATTTTTTCCCTTTGAACCCCTCCATCCAGGACCCCCAACTTTCTCAGGCAATCCCCACATCATTGTTCATGTTCATGGGTCACACGTATAAGTTCTTGGCTACTTCATTTCCTGTACTGTACTTTACATCACTGTGGCTATTCTGTAACTATTGTATTCTTAATCTCCTTACCTCTTTACCCATTCTTCCACACCCCTCTCCCATCTGGCAACCATCAGAATGCTCTTTGTATCCATGATTCTGTCTCTGTTGTTCTTGTTTGCTTAGTTTGTTTTTTTAGATTCAATTGTTGATAGATTCAATTGTTGATGTATTTATTGCCATTTTATTGTTCATAGTTTTGACCTTTTTCTTAAATAGGTAGCTTTAACATTTCACATAATAATGGTTTAGTGATGATGAAGTCCTTTAGATTTTTTTTTGGTCTGGGAAGCTCTTTATCTGTGCCCTTTGATTTTAAATCTTTTTACCAGGTAGAGCAATCTTGGCTGTAGTACCCGCTTTTCATGACTTTGAATATTTCTTGCCAGTCTCTTCTGGCCTGCAAAGTTTCTCTTGAGAAATCAGCTGACAGTCTTATAGGAACTCCACTGTAGATAACTATCTGCTTTTCTCTTGCTGCTTTTAAGATACTCTTTTTGCCTTTGACATTTGGCATTTTAATTATGATGTGTCTTGGCATGGGCCTCTTTGCATCCACCTTGTTTGGACTCTCTGTGTTTCCTGGACTTGCATGTGTATTTGCTTCACCAAATTAAGGAATTTTTCTTTCATTATTTTTCAAATAGATTTCCACTTTTTTTGCTCTTTCTTTTCCTTCTGGTACCCCTATAATGTGAATTTGGACTGCTTGAAGTTGTGCCAGAGGCTGCTTATGCTATCCTCATTTTTTTTTTTTTAGATTCTTTTTTCTTTTTGTTTTGACTGGCTGTTTTTTGCTTCCTTATATTCCAAATCATCAATTTGATTCTTGGCTTCATTCACTCTACTGTTGTTTCCCTGAAAATTTTTCTTTATTTCAATTAGTGTATCCTTCATTTCTGACTGGATCTTTTTTATGTTGTTGAGGTCCTCACTAAGTTCTTTGAACATCCTTATAACCAGTGTTTTGAACTCTGCATCTGATAGGTTGCTTATCTCCCTTTTGTTTGGTTCTCTTCTGGAGTTTTGATCTGTTCTTTCATTTGGGCCATGTTTCTTTGTCTCCTCATTTGGCAGCCTCTCTATGTGTGATTCTGTGTATTAGGTAGAGCTGCTATGACTCCCTCTCTTGGTAGTGTGGTCTAAAGTAGTAAATGTCCTGCAGGGTTCTGGGCACAGTCTTCCCTATTACCCAAGCTGGGTACTCAAAGTTCACCCTTTGTGTGGGATGAGTACACCCTCCTCTTGTAGTTGAGCCTTGATTGCCATTGACAGGTCAATAGGAGGGATTTACCTAGGCCAATCAGCTGTAAGGATTGGCTGTGACCACTGACCACCAACCTCTGCCCTCTGTGGAGGATCAACTGTTCAAGGGTGGTGGTAGTGCTCTCCTGTGGTCTATAATTGTCCACTGGTTGGCCTGGCTCTGGGGTTTCCCAGGTAGTACAGGTTAAGATCAGCTCCCTCCTGTGTTCTACCTGGGGACACACTGCCTGGGCTGTAAAGCAATCTGAGATAGCTACTACTTGTGCTGGGCTTGGAGATTCCCAGGTGAAGCCAAGCTGTGAATCTAGGGTGGCTGTTGCTAGTGTCTGGCCTTGGGTCACTTAGAAAGAGATAGGGAACCTCGGTGCTCACTGAGGCCAGCTGTTGCTTGTTTGATAGGATTTAGGAAGTTGTGAAGCATGAGCTAAGGTTAGCCATTCATATGGAAAAATCCCTGTTAACAACTTGGGTGAGCCCATAAGTTGGGTGGTATGGAGTCTCAGGAGATCCCTAGGGCAGAGAAAACAGTGTTACCGAGGTTGATATGGTCTCATATATGGCACTCACCTGCTGACTCTGTGGCTTTCTCAGGGGCAGGGTTCAGAAAAGGGACAATGGCCTCTGCCTGCCTTTCTGTCTGGGAGAAAGCTGTCCCTAGCTCTTGTCTTGATGTTAGATACTTTAGTTCCTTCCTGTATGCCACTGGTGCCTTTTAAGCTGCTACCCTTGTGCTAGAGCTCAGAGGGAGTGAGTCTGAGTAAGTGTGTGTAGGTTCTTGAATAGGAACTGCTTAGGACTCTAGAAGTTTCTTCCACTGACTCAGTCCCCGCTGGTTTTTACAGCCAGAAGTTATGAGGACTTATGTTCCTGGCACTGGAACACTGGGCTGGGGTTTTTGTGTGGGGCTGGGACTCCTCACTCCTGAGATATCCCTTCCAAATTTTTACCCACCATACATAGACATGGGACCAACTTATTCCAAATCTCTGCCCCCCTACTAGTTTGGATGAATGTGTTTTCTTTAATTTCGTAGTTGTCAAAACTCTATTCAACTCTATTTCTGATGGTTCTGAGTGATGTTTGTTGTACAATTTAGTTGTAATTTTAATGTGGTTGTGCAAGGGGTCAAGCTGTGTTTACTTATGCCACCATCTTGACCTGAAGTCTACCACTCTTCTTTTGATGTGCTGTGTTTTCCTCTTCAACCTCTAAGGTGCTTTTTAATTCTTAGATCATTTCTTTACATTGGTTGTGCTTGCCAGTGAAGGTGGATTGTAGGCTAACCACTGGCTATCTAGCAGCTCCTCAGCTGTGATTTGGGGAGCAAGATCCACTTTTGTAGATTGTTTGGAAATGCTTTTAGCACAATCGCTTATAGAATCCCAGAATGGATTTTCAAAAGGTAGTTTCTCCTTTTTAATAATTCAAAAATTTCTTTTCTGAGCTTGCTGTAAATAGTGGCGTGTCCTCATGCACCTATGCCCCAATGTCACACTGCTGGCCATGGCTATGGGCACTGATAGCTGCAGGGGTCCCACGCATAATTTTGAGGTCTGTCCAGACCTTCACTGGCAAGATCAACCAATGTGGAGAAATGTCCTAAGAATGGAAAAGCAACATAAGGGTTGAAGAGGAAAATACAGCACATTGAAAGAAGAGTGGTAGACTTCAGGTCAAGATGGTAGCATAAGTAAACACAGCTTGACTCCCTACACAACCACATAAAAATTACACCTAAATTATAGACAAACATCACTCAGAACTGTCAGAAATAGAGTTGAATAGAATTCTGACAACTATGAAATTAAAGGTCCAACCATTATTCATATAATGAGAATGGTTTGCATGACATTGCTGTAACCTGGCATTCAAGGAGAGTAAACTGGAATGCACACTGTTGAGTACAGTGAACAATAATGACTTCATTGTACTAGTCAGTGGGGGTGGTACATGTTGTTGAGTGAGCATGTGTACTGTGAGGCCATCACATTCAAAATGACTGAGTGTGTAGAGCAACGAATCTGCACCAAATTTTGCATTAAGCTTGAACATTCCTCTGTGAAAAGTATTCGGATGATTCAGAAAGCCATAGCTATGGGCAACTGGTGATTGGCAGCTTCATCACATGCATCATGTCTTGTGCAGAGTTTTCTTATGAAATATCAAATCACCCAGGTGACTCAGACCACCTACAGCCCAGATTTGATGCCCTGTGACTTCTGGCTTTTCCCCAAACCACCTTTGAAAGGGAAGGGGCTTCAGACTGTCAATGAGATTTAGGAAAATACAACAGGCAGCTGATGGTGACTGGGAGAACTGTGTGAGGTCCCAAGGTGCCTACTTGGAAGGGGACTGAGGCATCATTGTCCTATGTACAATGTTTCTTGTATCTTGTATCTACTTTAATCAATGTTTCTATTTTTCATATTACATTCCTGGATACCTTCTGGACAGACCTCATGTGTTGAAGTTGTTGGCATCATATAGGAGCTTTAAACCATTTTCCTCTCTAGTTTCAGATTTCAGTGTACACTGTTGTGAAGACAAGATCTAGCTGATAGAAGCACAGGTTTGAATAATCTTCCTCGACTCATTCTGAGAATTTCTTTGAGTTCTCCCTCTTCACAAAGCTCTATCACAAAGATGACACTTAAGTGTCTCAAATACTTGCTGAAGACATACTATGTGTTCGCCTTCCATACTTTTTAGGAAGCTTGCTTATTGTCCAATTAATTTCATATTGGAGCTTCCAGCCTGTCTTCCTGTGTTCACTTAATTTCTGCTTCCTTTTCTGCAACTTCAATGTTGTCTTATCCCAATATTCTTTCAAAGATGCTAATTTCCCTAAGAGTAGCTCTACCACCCAGTTTTACTTCAATAGCTCTTTCTTCTGTGAAGTTCTCCTGAAAATATTGTTGTTGAGATGTTTTCTTTCTGCACTGGCATTTCCTCAGGGTTCTTCTGTGAGAAAGAAATGTTCCTCAGATGGTTGGAAGGGCAGTGAATTAGCTGACAAGACCTCATAGGGATAGGATTTGCAGATAGAATGTCAACTTGTGCCGAGACTAGAATCTTCAAAAAATGTTTACCAGAGGTGATTTCTCTGTTGGTAATTTTTTTTTCTCTGATAAAACTATAAATTCTGAACTACTAATGCTCAATTTTTCTATGCCATCTGGGGGCAGGCTTGCTCTGCTTATACATAGATTATGTTCCCCCAATAAGTTTAGTTTTCACCTGATTATCAGTATCTCAGATATTCCCAATTTGAATTGCAGAGAGAGAAATTCTGCTCAGTCTAGTTTCTCTTAAGTTAGATCATGTTGTATTTGCTGACAAGTTTATGGGTTGGGTACCCTTAAGTTAGGTGTTTATTCCTAGTCCAATCTGCAAAGACCAGGTGGTAAAGGGGCCAAGTGCTCTAAACTTAGGTGGCAGGGGCTGTGGATAGAGTGATTTTCCTTAGAAAGAGCTCTGGGTGGGTAGATATCAAATATTGGGCATGAAATAATGGGGTTAATCATGAGCATGGATGAGCCAGGAAAAGGAAAAAACTTAGAAAATGATGCATACATTTATAAAGATAAAAGTTAAATTAGTGTTTAAGAAATCAAAGGAAAATCATACATTTTAGTGCAAACTCTAGTCTTCAGGCACAGTATTGGAAGAATAATGTGATTTCTAATCTTAGGTCTGGCACAAACATTTCAAGAAACAGAACAGTTTTAGTTGACAGAGAGCAGAGCAAACTAAGGGAATGTGTTACAAACAATGATTAGTGTTGTTGCTTAACTAAATACCAGTCCCCTTTTTACAACTGGAAACAGAGTCATTGATGTCTTTCAATCTAATTAGAGCAGAAAAAGAAAGATTAGAAATCCCAGAACCCTTGACATAATTTTTTTGGATTTGACTCAAAAGCAAAGGGAACAAAGGCAAAAATAAATAAGTGGGACTACATCAAACTAAAAAACGTCTCCACAGCAAAGGAAACCATCAATAAAATGAAAATGCAATCTGGAATGGGAGAACATATTTGCAAATTATGTATCTGATAAAAGGTTAATATCTAAAATATATAAAGAATTCAAATTCTTTTATTCAAAGAATTTGATAAAAAAGTGAGCAAAGGAGCTGAATAGACATTTTTCCTAAGAAGACATATAAGTGGTCAACAGGTAGATGAAAAGATGCTCAACATAACTAATTATCATGGAAATGCAAATCAAAAGAATGGCAATTATTATCAAGATAAAAATAGCAAGTGTTGGTAAAGCTGTAGAGAAAAGGAAACTTGTACTGTTGGTGGGACTGTAAACTGGTGCAGATGCTATGGAAAATGATATGATGTTCCTCAAAAAATTAAAAATACAATTACTATATTATCCAACAGTTATACTTCTGGGTATTAGTCTGAAGGAAACTAAATCACTATCTTGAGAAGATGTATGCACCCTGTGTTCATTGCAGCATTATTTATAGTAGCCAAGACATGGAAATAACCTAACCTAAGTGTCCACTGATGGATGAATAGATAAAAAGAGGTCACACACACACACACACACACACACTAAAATAAAATATTATTCAGCCATAAAGGGAAATCCTATTATTTGCAACAACATGGATGAAACTTGAGGGCATTATGCTAAATTAAGTAATCTGAATTCAGAAAAGGAAGAGGCACTCAAGATCTAATGGTAGACATTTGTTGGATACTGGCGTGCTCCAAAGAGTTTCAGAAGAAGGTGAGTCAATGTAACAGCCTTTGACTGTGTCCGTCATGAAAAACTGTGGGCTGCTCTGGAAGAAGTGGGCGTGCCTCAGCACTTGATTGTCTTGAGGTATAACCTGTGTTGTGGACAGGAATCCACTGTCAGAATATGGAGAAAAAGAATGGTTTCCTATAGATGAAGGTGTCAGATGAGGGTGTATTTTATCTCCCTATTTTTAAATCTGTATACAGAACACATTATATAAAAAACTGGGCTAGACTCAGAGGAAAGAGGAATGAAAATTGGTGGAAGAAATTTCAATAACTTAAGAGATGAAGATGCTATCATTTTACTGGCAGAAAGTAGCAAAGATCTGAAATGGCTTCTGATGAAAGTGCCAAAGCAGTACTGCATTTGATTATCAAAAAGACAAAAATTATGACTATGGAAGAAACACACAACTTTAACATGAACAGTGAAGACACTGAAATTGTTATAGATTTTGCTTATCATGGTTCAGTCATCAATTCAAATGGAGAATGCAGCCAAGAAATCAAGAGAAGGCTGAGACGTGGAAGGGCCATCATGGAAGAATTAGGAAAGATCAAGAGCAAAGATCATCTACACCCTCACATTCCCAATTAGTATGTACGCAATGTATGGATGCAAAAGTTCGACAGCAAAGAAGGCTGATACAAAAAAAAATGATTCATTTGAATATGGTCTTGGAAGAGAGCCCTATGGACACCCTGGACCACCAGAAAGATGAACAAGTGTGTCCTATAGCTAACGAAGCCTGAAACATCGCTAGAGGCGAAAATGATGAAACTGAAGCTGTTCTACTTCAGGTACCCAGGAAGGCAGGGTTTCTCAGAAATGATTATAATGGTAGAAACATAGAAGGCAGCAGGAAAAGAGGAAGAGCACATGTACTCTGCCCTGCTTTCTTCCTCACAGAGATGCTCTGGACTGAACCAATGGACTTTCTTGCCACCCAGCTCCTGCTTAGCTTCAGCCAATGGAAAAGGAGGGAGGAGAGTGAGGCTGGGGTATTTGTTCCCCTGGATCCCTGCACCCTGCATGCTGCTTGGATGGCTGTGCCCTTTGACAGAAGATCACAGCTCCTTTCCCGATGGCATCCTCTACACGGCCTTCACCATCTGGTTGGTAAACCCTTCCCACTCTCTTCCCTTATGATCCAAGTGTCTAGTCTCAGTGACAGTAGTCTAGGGGGACTGCATTATTCCTTATGGTTCTGCTACATAACTTTATATTCCTTTTATTTGATATTTCTTGAATTATCCTAATTTCAGCATGCGATGTCATTCCTGCTGGAACCCTGACTGATACAGGACATATGAAAAATTGTCATTAATTAAGCATGGTATTAATGACCTAATTCTAAGACGTCTAAGGGGGATGGATAATATATGACACATTTTCACATTTCAGTGTGTGCAGTTTTGATATCACACTTGCTCCGATTCCTTACAAACCTTATGATCCTGCATAGGTAGGCAAAGCTTTGACTACAGCTGCTGAAGAGGCAGATCAGCACTGAATTTCCTAATTAGTGATCAGAATTCCTTCCCTGTATCCCTTCTAAATCATCTCTAATGCCTAATGTAATTAAAGGTACTTCTAGGACACTTAAAAAACCCTCTTTGCTCCCACGCAGCCTGGCTAACAAAAAGCCACGCTTTCTTCTCAGGGAGGGCATGGCATCCTGGTGCTCAATGATTTGGGCTAAATTACAGCCACACTTACAGGGGCAGGCAAGCCTGAGAGAAGATCAGATCAGCAGGAGTTCAGGGTAAGGGAGTGACTTTGCTTTGTCTGTTGGACAAACTGAGCTAATTATCAGAGGATTGCACAAGCTGGATTCTACCAGCAGCTTGGGAGCTTCCTTATGGCAAAATTCTAGTTGAATAATTCTGTAGTTCTAGTCTGACTAGTCTGGCAAATACAGACACCCAATCAAGCGCTTGTTGAATGAGTGGTGTAGACTCTTACAGCTTTAGGGAGCTCAGAAGGCCATGTCTTCATTCCCCTGCCTCCTGGGGCTTCCAGCAAAGCAACAAGCTCTCCAGTGTGAGTGAGGAGGGCCTTCCAAAGTTTACTCATCCACACATTTAAAATTTTTCTCCAATTGATTGCCATGTAATTGCAGCCAAAGCTAATTTTATTGGATATAACTAAAAAGTAAGGTGTTTATAATAACTTTTTATACCTGACAGCATTCAAACCTTCTCAGGTTTCTTTCTTTTTCTGGACTAAATTATTCCAGTTTCTTAAAAATTTTCCAGGACTCAAACTCAGTAGAGTATGAGGAAATTACCTAGAGATATTTGAATTTTATATTGTACCTGGTTTAGAGAAAATGCTCCCTGGATTCATTCTGTTTTTACAGACCAGCATGTTTAAGAATCAAAATAATCCAGAAGCTGGCCGCTGAGATCGAGTTGCCTTCTTGAAGGCCACTTATTTCCCTTCAGTGTTAGGGGAGATGGATGGCAAAAAATGGATTCGTTGAAGGTAAATCTTTTACTGCAACCAGGGTTATGGGTTTTAGAAAGGAATACAGAGAATTGGTGGCATCAAACCATACATGTAGCAGGGGTTGGGTCACCCTGCGGTCCCAAAGCATAGGCTGGCTCATTCCATTTTCCAAGCAGTGAGCAAGAGGAGTTAGGCCTGAAAAAATGAAATATTTTTTTCTGTGGATGTGTATCAGCTAATCTATTAAGTAAAGTGGGGAAAAAAAAGCAGAGAAAAAATAAGGTTTTCCTTTTAATTAACTGAACTGATTCAGGAACTCTGAGCAATCATCAGCTAAACCTGCTTCGATTCCAAAGGGAAGTGGTGAAGCTTGAAAAATCACCTGAGTGGGTGTGGTGAGTACTCTCTTCCAAGTAAGTAGCATTTATGGTCTGACTGGTGGAGTTGAAGACCCTCAGGGCAAGATTCTCTCTGGAGCCGCAACTCACGTTGTGTCCCCTCAACTGCCCAGCCCAGTCTGAGACCCCATTTACCCAGCGCACAAACCTTGAGTTAAAAGACATATTGAATTGCGGCCTGCATCTAACCTGAAGTGAAAATAGTTTATTTTATTAGTAACAGACTCTTGGTTTACAACTTAGTTTTAGATAAAGCTCTCAGTAGAAGGTGAAGGACTAAAGGTCTAGGTGTCTGCTGAAATTGAGGCCTTTGCTTTGCAAAAAATGGGGATGATTTTTTTTGGAAGGGAGAGGCACTCTTAACAGGAGGGCCAGAGAGAAAAAGGAGAGGAAGGACAAGGAGAGAGGAGTTAGAAAGGTAGGAGCAATTGAGGGCCAGAGTCTGCAAGTCTGGGACTGTCAGCAGGCATGTTCGGGACGACGATGCTCAGAGCATGGGTTGTACCTGATGTGTGTGGAACAAGTCACATTCCAAGAGAGCAATCACTGTGCAGGTAGGAGTGTTTGAACTTGAATATTTATTATGATGCTTATCCACCAGATGTCAGTAAAGTGTCTCATTCTAACAAGATAAGTGCACTCAAGGCAATTTTCCAACAGATGAAAGTTATCTTGAGGAAGGGGTGCTTAAAAAAATTCACACTCAAAAATAGTATGTGCTAGCAGAGCCCTGATTTTTGGCCTTCTTCCACTTACTATTTAAAATATCTTCCTCTTACACTCCTTCAAAGAAAGAAAGAAAAGAAAGTGTTCCCAAGTTTCCCACCCTCTGGGAAGCCATCATGTCAAAATCTACAACAAAAGAACCGAACTGAACTGAACACAACTTTTATTGTACTCGAATGTATTTGATCCATTTGGAGAGCATGTTCTGTTTCACTCATGACACATCATGCTTCACTTCCGGTACTAAGAGTATGTCTTCTGTAATTATGCTCATGTCTGCTTTTCCTAGAAGCTTGTCAACCTCTTTTAGACCAATAATTTATATTTTTATTTAAATTATGCACACATATAGTTGCAGGTTCAGTTTTACTATTAGGTTTATAATGAAAACTAGCAGTCACCTGCCCCTCCCCACCTTAGTTCCATTCCTCGAATGTACCACTTTCACCTTGCTTACCTGTTTCTTTTGCTATATACATTCATATATCTAAATCATTTGCTTCAATTCCTGTTTCTTCATTTTTTAGGTTTTTCATTGCCCTCCTATTTTAGCAATTGAGTATATTAGTCAGGCTAAGTTATGCTAGCTACTACAATAATCAACCTCCCCAATATACTAGCCTAACAAAAAAAAGGTCTATTTCCCAGTGTAGGTCATCAGGGGAAGTAAGAGGTCGTTCTCCACACATTCAGGAACTTGGGCTCCTTCCATCTTTTGATGCCACCATCTTCAACATGTGGCCTCCACGTTGCCCCTGAGTAGGAAGACAGACAAAGGTCAGAAGAGTGTGGGGTTGGAGAAGCAAAGGGAAGGAAATTATCAGGTCAGAGGAAGTGATATATTGTGCCCGGTAAGGAAAGGAGAGAGAATTCACTGTTGGAGTTAGCACGCGGATGTCATTGGTAACCACGCTAAGGTTGTGGGGTAGAAACCTTGATTGGAATGGGCCTTAAAAGGGAGAGGAATTGGAGCAAAACAGTGTGTAAGATGGTTTTGCAGTCCTTTTGTATGGATAAGTAAGGCAGGGGCAGAGGAGGAAGAATACCAGGTATGCTGATGGAATGGACCAAGGAGAGGAAAAATGATGGCATAGGATAAATGAGATTCTTGGCAAGTTCATGGCAGGGGGAGCTTTACAACTGGAAGGTGGCCTTAGGTACCCTTGCTCAGCTCCTTTTCGGTAACAGGAAGGAAGAGCCCATGGGTGCAGATGCTGCAGCAGGTAAAGAGGGTAGATGTGGTGATGGGAGTTTGGGGAGTTTTTCATGGATCATGAGGTGAGGACTTCAGCTGAGAGTGAGGAGGAGGGTGAGCTGAGAGAGTGGGTATAAAATTTATTTCTTCTTTCTGAAAATTCTTTTACAGTAATTTTATAGTTATGTGGAGAGGGAACACAGGTGTTCAACTGCCAGATTTAATAGGAAGTTGAATTATAAACCACTTAAAAGTCCAGTTCTACCATCCTGTGCACCTGCCAGGGTTTGATCAAGTAAGACTCTCAATAAATATTTGCTTAGCTGAAGTGAATTTTCTTTCTGGTCACAGCTTTTTGAATGCCTTTTTTGATGTTTCTGCCTTATCGCCTTCACAAAACTACAGCAAATTGAAATTTAGCTGTTAAAGACAAGCTTCTCCATCCTCTTCTTGCTGGATTTTGTTTTTGTTTTTTGGATGGGCCATGCTTTCAGGTAAACACTCTGTTGATTCATACCTTTACGGCTTATGCAGACCTGGCCAGTTTTTCTCATGGGTGTGTCCCCAGCATCAGCCTGCATTTTGGAACCAAGCCTCCAGGCTCCACGGTTCCCCATAGCAGGTGAGAGTGATGCACTTCTAGCACGAAGTGCGGAGTGTGGGCGCCCCTTCCACAATCTGGGTGAAGCGGACTGAAGTGTCACCCATGTACTGCCCTTGAATCTGGACGTACGGCACTGACCAGGTGGTAAGTTCAGAGGGTGAAGGGAGCTGGCGGCTGCTGTGAGAGCGAGCGAGCGTCCAGTCTGCGAGCCCGTGAAATTCACTTAAAAACAAGAAGAACTTACACTTGCTGAGGTTATTTAATCCTGACAATTTTCCTTTGAGGATTGTTGTCCCCGTTTTACAAATAAAGACACTGAGGTGCAGGGAGATCCATGGACTTGCTGAGATCAGACAGACAGGAGAGGATTTAAATGGGAGGACACTGTCTTCAGAGCTTGAAGCTCCTAGCCCCTGGGCTGCCTCGGGGAGCCCCTGTTCTCCTATCGTTCACATGAGAACATGAGTACGTACCTTGGCAGGGTCAGGCTGAGAATTAAGTGAGATAATGTATATAAAGTACTTGGCATATCAGTAAGGAGTTCCAACAGGAACTCAGTAAGACTTTTGTTGGTATTTAAAGTTATTTTCTTCTTCTTTTTTTTTTTTGTTAAAAAGAAGTAGAAAAGTGTTGTTATTTAAGCCTTTTGTTGTGATTCATACACATGAAAAAACCCGCTGATCTGCATAGTGATTGTTCTTTTACTTCTTTCCGTTGCACAGTTTCAAGAACAGGTTTTTGGAACATAAGGATGTACCTCATACATTTCATTATTGGAACAAAAGCTCACAATTCAAATTTTTTTTAAAGGAAAGAGAAACTAATAATATTCAGAATAAAATACCCCTCCTTCCCTTTTCAATTTTCATAAGGCATTTATTTTTCTACTCCAAACCCCTCATTTTTTCATTAGTAATCTGGGCTATTGATAAGACCAGACTCATTTTCAGCTGAAAAATCAGAAAAGATCACAAAACAAGGAGAACATAGTTTTTAAATGAGTATTTGTAGATTTTTTTTCTCCACTGGGCTATTTTGTTAAATCATAAAGTGAGCCAGAGACAGTTTGTTGGGGAAGACTGCCGATGTGGGTCAGAAGTGTGGGTGCCGACTCCTGCTCTGCCTCCTACAGGCTGTGAAATCGTGGCCATCCACCTTCTCCAAGGTCAATTTCATTATATTTGAAGTTGGAGATGAAACTTTCCCTAAGTATAGCCACAGAGTCCCAGGAACATGAGTTTCATGAGATATTAGAAAATGGCAGAGAAGGGGCTTCGTGATCAAATACATTTGATGGATTCTGTGTTAGACAATTCTAGATTGGTAAAGTACCTTTGCCATGGGCCTTCTCTGAATCTTTGATATGCTAATGTACTGTCAATTTCCAAGAAAGGGATGTTTCTCCTAAACTTACTTCATCACAACACTGCTTTGTCAAAAGGTATCTTTCATGTTTTAGAAACATGAGGATCACATGCAGAAAATGTAAAACTTTTTTGCAGATACTACTAAATGATAATCATTAAGTATTCAACCATTTATGTAATATTTAAAGGACTAAGTAAGTATCTCTTAACAAGAAGACTTTCCCACTAATTTCTCCATATCTACTTTTGGGAAAAACACTATTGTAGGGATTGGTTCAATTCCTAATGATAATTCATCTTTGCTCATAATCACTTCTAAGTTTAAATGTCCATACCATGGAATATAGGACTCACATATTGGCATAAGCTTATATATATATATATATCCTGTTTACATATTTACACAGTGATTTATAATATGAATATGATTGTTGCAAAATTGCTTTCTTTTGTGCTTACATTTCCTAGATGCTTACACTAGGAAAAATTTGTGGCTATAGATGACATAAGACTCCCCCAAAATGTAACAGGGTAGGTATTGTGAAGATGACCTATTGTTTTTATTTTTCTTGAGAGATAGGGAGTCTATGATTCATTATGTATGCAAATTTGCCCATTTTAGCCATCCAATAGCATTGGACTAGAGATACTGGTGTATCTTCTGCTCTCTTGTAAGATTGCCAGGAGAATCATAAGCTGGCAAATAGGTGAAGTCCTGGCCAGGCATTGCTTCCCACCACCTCCCTCTTTTTAATGAGAAAATTCTGAGTTAAAATGTGAATAAAATATTTCTCTGAATTTCTCTTGTGTTTTAATAAAATGTTTAGTAATAAAAATGTGAATAAACTGTAACACCATAAACATTAATTTGCTGAATTCTCAACTGGAGCAATTTACAAGATGATCCATTTGGATGCAAAACACGGTTTCAAACTCTAAACATTTTATTGTTGTGTATGTTTTGTTCTATATATAAATATATAAATGTGGTAGTACAATATCAATCTACAAAAATAAATGTTGTGCAATTAAAAGAAGTAGAAGACTCTTTGGTCTTACTTTGGTGACTGCTCATTTCTAAGAAATGTTATTAACTTGAGGGTTTTAAACAAAGGAGCGTTATATATAGAATTTTTTAATGACTCAAATCACATTCTGAATATGGATTGTTTTAATTCACTCTTGTCTTCAGGTTTGTAGGTTTCTATGGCCTGTGACTAAACAAGCCTAGAATACCTAGTATTTTCTTCCTGTCTTCTCCCTCACTTTTACAATAATTATATCTCTTGACAACTGTATTCCTCTGCCTGCCTCAATCAGAGTTTATGATTTAGTTTGGGCAAGGACACTAGATGAACAGGTGTAACAGGACTGTATTTAGATGAACCCAAGAGGTTCTAAGTAATGAGCCATCATTCAATTATGGTGAGCGCAAGGGCTACCAAGCCAGGCCCGGAGCGCCTCCTGTGCCTCTTCTTAAGATTAAAATCTTGTTTTGGTGTAGATGTTTGCTCTCCGGATAAGTGTCTATGACTGCAGCTATCTAAAAAAATGACTTTGTAAAATTTACAGAATACATAATACTCATTTTAGAGAATCTGGAAAATACAGAAAGATAATTAAAAAATACAATTTCATAGTCAGCAATAACCACGGTAAACATTTATATGCATTTCTCCCTTTTTATTTGCACATATAGTTCATATATTTATTTTATACATGTTTTTATTTGGTTTATCCTGCATTTAGAGTTCTGTATTACACATTTTATTTTGAGAATGTTAATAAGCATCTCCTATGTCATCTCATATTCTTCAAAATTTACACCCATGGTAGTGGCTATATTCATTATATGAATGTATAATAATTTATCTAACTATCCCATGTTATTGGAACTGTTTGATATTTTATAAAATGCTGTGTTGAAGAACATTTTATATAAATATTTGTCCACATCTTGAATTACTTTTTAGGCTAGATTCTCGGAAATGAAAATGCTGGGTAGAAGACATGAAACGTGGTGAGCATTGTACTAGCTGACTTGTGTGCACATCCTTAATTATTATGTACAGCAGTTCTGTGGAGTGTAATCGCTGTTCAAAGAAGATGCAGAAGAAGTAATGTGCTCACTGTAAAAAGTATTCAGACGCAGCAAAGCGTAAGTAAGAAAATATAAGTTGCCTGTCTTTCCATAATTCCTGCTGACATTTTGGATTCTCTGCCTACGTACCCAAACATGGGCACAAATGGGCACGGGCAGGCACAAGCACACCCACGACTATATACAAGCTCTGCTGGAGTTCAGTTCACGCACGCCCCAGCAATTAGGACAGCAGAGCACATGCAAAAATGTAATCCTTAGGGTTAATGAGATCCAGTGTATCTATACCATCTTTTTTTTTTGTAATTGAGGATTTGTTGATTTCTGTCTGACCTGTTCACAGATAGTATAAACAATCTATATACAATTCTTACACATAGGAATCTATACACATAAGAATCTATACATAATTCTTATACATGTACTAGCAATCTAAAAGAAAAATGGTTGCAATTCTTCTCTTAAAAAGTATCCAGTCATTTAAGTTAAAATTTGGAGGTAAATTGTTCTTAAAAAGAGGATATCAGTACCAATATAATGAAATATTGATAAGTTGTTATGTCTAAAATTCTACGAATTCATAATTTCATATCACACTACAATATACTAAAAAAAGTCCAATTCTTCACAGCATATTAACAAAGCTGTGGGATAAACTGGACATGTGAGACTAAAGACATCACAAGGGGTACTCAAGTCTGACTGGAGAGTCAAGAAAAGGGAAGTGTTTCCTGAGAAAATGATTCGACCGAAGAACAACATGGGTATAGAAGACAAGCAATTTGAGATGTTTGAGATATGCCAATGACTGATTATGGCTCCAGTGGCAGTTGACTATGCTTCATCTTATAAGATATGACACCTGCACGCCAAGCCCAATGGATAGTAATTGGTGAATAAAATATCAAATTTGTCCTTAATTCACTATTTCTCTAATTCCTGATTGTACAGAAAAATTAACAACAGCACCTGATTTTAGCTTTTAAGAAAAAGTCTTTTCACTTATCTATATATGTAAAAAAATCTTAATGATTATTTCTAGAGCTTCTAAATTTCTTGCCTTTACAAAACAGTTGAACAATAATGGGAGATACTGGGATCCTGGTGAAGATTTGGGATATGATATTTATCATAGAATGAACTCCCCTCTTTATTCTGTTTTCTGCAGATAAAACACTAGTTTCTTTGTGACTCACTCCAGCCTCTTTCTTTGGCTCCTCTTTGCTTTTATTTGTTTGCACTCTGAAGATTGACTCTTCCTTGTTGCATTTCTGTGGCTTAGTTTCAACATTTGCAGAAGCAGTTGGTGGACCAGTACATTGATCCTGTAGGGTTTCCTTGGTGCCCCTTGGGCTGGATCGCCCTTGCTCCTGGGCATCTTGGTGGTGCTTGCAAGGACAGGGAGCCACCCAGCTGCTGCACGGCTGAGACCTGCACTGTCAACTCTCGGGGCTGCACGGCAGTCCACTGCATGGTTACACCTTACTTCACTTACCACTCCCATACCGTGACGGACACTTGTGTCTTTTCTAACTTTTCACTATCCATTAAAGTCAAGACAATAATGCTTTTACTCAAGTAATTACACTTTTTTAAATAACAATTTCCTTGGAATAAATGCCTGAAAGAAGGACTCTTAAGTCAAATGTTATGCACATTTTATGGATTTTATGTGTACTGCCAAATAACTTTAAAAATGTTATATATATTTTACACCCACTGATGGTGTATGAGAATGCATAATTCCTGAATCCTTGAGAATGTTTTTTTTTTTAATCTTTGCCTGGTGATAAAGGAAAATTATATCTTGTTTTAAGAATGCTGCTTTTTTATTATTATTAAAGTTGGGCAATACTTCATATTTTTTCTCATATTTTACTTGGCCATTTTTGTGACCTGTTCATATTCTATATTAATTTCTTTAATTTTAGTTACTTGTTTTATTGATTATGAATACCTCTTCTATCAACTCTTTTTTCTTTTTAATATGTTGTGAATTTATTTTAGCCTGTCATTTACCTTTTCATTTTCTTGCTTTTTCATAGGTTATTTTTTAATGCAGAAATATTAAATTTTTATGAGTTCAACCTACTGAGATTTTTCTAGATTGCTTTGGGATTTTATGCTATGCTTCTGAGGCCTTCTTCACTACAAGGTAATCTAAGTATTTTATTATTTAAAATAAAAAATCAAAAAGTGTAATTATTAGCAAATTTATTGGATTTCATTCCATTAGATGTTGATTTAGGGATAATTGTCATCTTTACAATATAGAAGCTTCTAGTCTGAATTACAGTGTATCTCCCCAGCTTTTGTACCTTTCAGGTACCTCAATAAAGTTTTGTGAGTTTTTTCCTATAAATCCTGCACATTTTCTGTTGATTTAAATTCTAGTTATTGTGTCTTGGTTGCTATATGAAAGGAAGTTTTTTCTTAATATTTTCAACAAATTAATACTGATATGTAGAAAGAATTAATGCTTATGTATGTAAATGAGGTAAAGAATATTTTAGCATCTCAGTAGCTGATCTTGAGCTTGGTTTTACTGCAAAAAACTGTGATAGCCTGCTGATGGCAGACATGATCATGTGGCTGAATTTTAGGTTTCATGAAAATGAAAAGAAGCTCTTCTGAGAATAAAAAAGAAAAAGAATAATAAAATACATAGATTACCTTGTAGTGAAGAAGGCCAAGGAAGCATAGAATAAAATCCCAAAGCAATGTAGGAAAATCTCAATAGATTGAACTCATAAAAATTTAGTATTTCTGCATTAAAAAAAAACTATGAAAAGGAGAGGCAGAGACATGCTAGATGGGCAGAGAGGAAGAGAGGAAATAGGAGGGGAAAGTTGTAGGAAGTGGGATCTGGAGAGGACAGCTCCTGGGCCCTGCAGACTGCAATCAAGGAAAAGGAAGTGGATTGAACTGGAAGAAGCCAGAATTGGGCCAGGAGCTGAGGTTCTGGTTATGTACAGCTGGTGCTGATGAAAATAATGTGTGCTGTGCAATGTCAGTTCTTAAATTTTGCTACATCATTAGAAAATTCTAGTTTCTTAATTAATAAAATTTATTTTTAGAGCAGGATAGGTTCACAGTAAAACTGAGTAGAAAGCACAGAAAGTTCCCATATACCCCTGTCCCTGTACCCATAACACCTCCTCTGCTATCAACATCCTAGCAAATTCTAATTCTTTACAATCATATTTTTGGTGTGAGAAGATCATTTGTTGGGAGGTGGGATTTGTAGCAGGGCTGACTTTTGCATCAGGCTTGGCATCAAGTAAAAGCATTATCTATATATGAGCATAATTAGGTATGGTGCTATTATAATGAGGTCAGAGTATATATGCATTTGAAGTATGTGAATTCAAATGTCTGTTCTGACAGGAAAAAAATAGAGGTGGAAAGAGAGAAGGGAAGAGACAATGATGTAAATGTTAGGCAATTCCATCCCCCATTTCATCCAATAAAGTTATATCTGTGAGCACCAAAAAGGGGGGCGAATGGCCTGTGCTCTCTAAAGATGTGAGCATGTTTCAATGCTGCCTGTTGCCCCACTAAGGACACTGTGCCAACACTGTAGGACAAAGGGTCTTTGTTGAGCACCCTTCAGGTGCTAGTATGTGTGTCTGTCTCCATTATGGTGAGATTTTTCAATGGTAATTGTACCATAGATTTTTTGTTCTGTGTTATCCAGGTGAAAAATCATTTGCAAGTCAGGTCATCTCCAAATAAGTTTTCTCCTTTTAAATTTTTTGTCTCTTTTATAATATACCTCACTTCCACCCTCTTAAAATATAGATTAGAAATACCCAAACTAGTTTGAATAATGAAAGCAAGCATTCTATTTTTTTCTAATTTAATGTGGTGTTTTTCATCATGTTAAGAATCCTCTTTTTAGTATTAGTTCATAAAGAGGGTTTTTTAAAAAAATAAGAAATAGATTCTGAATATTATCAAGTATCTTTTCAATACTGATTGAGATAATCATATACTTTTATGTTTTGACTCATTTTCTAAATTATATGCATTTTTATTAATATTTAATCATGCTTGCATTCCTGGAGTAAAGTCAACTTGGTAATGGTGTATTATCATTATGTACTTTTAGATTTAAATTGCTTGTATTTTATTTATGATTTAAAACCTATACTCATAAATGAGATTGGTCTGTGTTTTCTTTCTACCCTCATCAGATTTTGGATCATTAACTGATTATTTTTATCTCATCTTTTCTTTCTTGTTTTGAGTTTGTAATTTTGATGTCTAAAAAATTTTTCTGAATTTTGTTAAATATATATTTTAAATATACTTTTTATAAAGTTGAACATAAGCATACCTATAATTCAGCAATTCTACTAGTAGGTACAAACTCTATTTTAATTCTAGGATGGTTAAAGCCTTCTGCTCTGAAATGCCACAGTTACTTCTGTCTACATTCCATTCGCAAAAGCAAGTCACATGGCTGAGCCCCACATCAATGGGGTGGGGAGATAAACTGTGGAGGACTTTGGCAAGGAAGAAGGAGGAAGAAAAAAATATTGGCTAATAATACACTCTTCTACAATAGCTAACGGTGCCAGAATCCCAGCTCTATTTTATTCACTTATTTCTGCAGTCATATTATTCACTGTGCAAAATAAGAAATTAGCCCTTATTTCATTATGAGAAAATTTAAGTACTTGATATAAATTATTACCTTTTTAGAAAAAGGTTACATTTGCATTGTATAATACATTATTTTCCAGTGTACTTAGTTGAAAATTTTACAAGAAGAAACATTAAATATTTTTGCCAAGTACCCAGGAAAATGTGTTTTTGGATGATTTTGTGTATTGCATTTTTGTGACTTCAGCACATGCTGCATTTCTTGGAGTAAATACTCAACCATGATGAAATCAAGATTTAGTGGCTCTCACTTAGGGAAAAAAACACCTCCTTCCTAATCCCCCTTGTGATGAATTTCTTAGTTTGACTACACCACTTCTCTCCCTGTGGGGCCGGCACAGTTATTTGATTAACAGACACTCTAAAACTGTTGAAATTAATTTATTCTCTGGCTTCGATTGTTGTACTTTCTGGTCCTATATAGAAAAATCTGCCAACTTCTGCTTGGCAAAACAAAAGAACAGTTTCCAAAATACAAATCTTATAAAATGTAAATAATTTTGATTTCTTAAAAGATGAAATGCATATTTCTCACCCTTGCTTCCACTGGGGGTTAGGTATTTTTTTAGGAATACCTGGCAAAGTTCAGGATATATGAGTAGTAGTCAGCATAGGCCAGGCCATGCTGCGGTAATAAACAACCCCCAACACTCAGCTCTTTAACACCATAGGTTTGTTTCTCATTCTTGCTGAATGTCCACCATGGCATTCCAGGATCACTCTAGGATCCAGACTGTTGGAGAAGCCACCATCTGAAGAGCTTCTGGTCACTCTAGCAGAAGCAAAAGGTGTGGCTAATTGTGCAGTGGGTGCTAACGCTTCCATGCGGAAGTGACACACTTCACTTTTCTCTGGCCAAAGTGAGTCACATGTCTATGTTTAATCCTCAGGGGGTTGGGAAAGTGCAATCTGATCATATACGCAGGAGGAGAAAGAGAAATATTGGTATTGCAGCACTAACGATGATTACACTACGAAAGAAACACAGTCATTTCTGAAAGTGGTTTCATTACAGAAGGAAGAGGCTACCTGCTTTATGGGCAGCAAAGGCCGCCTGTCCCTGTGGTGGATGTTTGCAGTGAAATGGGGGTACAAACATCCCTTTTGACCTCCTTTCTCTACTCTCCCCCCACCCCAGAGCTTCATCTATACTTTGGTTAGTGTAAATTTTTCTTGGAGAATTATTTTAGTTTGTTTCCAGTGTTATAGCAACTTTGCATCTCTTGCTTTTATCAGTATTTGATGTGCTGCTTGGGACATTTACATCCAGAGTCACCAGCTAGCCTCCAACTTAGCCTGCAAGTTCCGTTATTCTTTTAAAATTCTGCGTTGTGCCAAACTAAAAACCATTTCAAAGTATAGGAAAGGCAAACTGAAAAAACCTACCACCTAGTGGCTAATTTTCAAACTGGTACGAGAAATGAAGATCTTTACTTATTTTTTTGACCTCAAACTATTGTTCAGAGACAAGGATAGAGTGTCAAAATTGCTAGAAATTGAACACGAGAAAATTTGGTGTTTCAATTACTTAGAACTCTTGCTTTAAAGAACAGCCTGTGGGACATAAAGGACACATCCAAGATAGTTTTAGAGGGAAAGGAAGCCAGCCCGGCTTAGCAGTCTAGAAGAGGGATCAGAGGGCTTGAGGTGACCCTGACTGATTGCTTCCTATCGACAGTCCCTGGAAGGAGGCTGTGGGAGCTGAAGTGCCTGTATTTTCTGGATTTGTGTGCCTCTTATAGCTTGTTGGATTTTATCAGACCTGGTTTCTTGAAAGTTCCGTGTGGCATTTATGTTCAAATTCTTCTCTTCTTGATGATTCAATTGACATTTGAGGCCCAAGAGACCAAACCATGCCAGATCCTGATGGGTCAGAACCCACCAGAGGAAACCAAGATTCTAACATTAGGAGTTAGGAGTAAATGAGACTCTGTGATTTAGGGGGCCACAGGTTTTCCAGGATTCTGTTCACTGTGAACAAACAGTGCCTGGCACAGGGCAGGCCCTTGATACATATTTTCTGAATAAACAAGTTGCAAAGTCCAGAGGCAGAACTGAAGATGGAATTGAAGAGCCAGGAGGTCACTGACTGGTAGAGATGAGGTTTTGAAGCAAAAGCAGGTCAGAGGCAAAGAAGAGAAGCTCAGAGTATTTATTGTGGCTGAATGCGGGTGTCTGCAGCCACCTGTGTGTGTGTCCTTGGCTCAAAGGCCTAGCAGCCTGGTTTCAAAGGCCAGAGACAAGGCAGATGCAAGGGGTTTTTAACAATGGGAGTGAAACAGATTTCATTTTCAGAATGTATACATTAGGCATAGGCAGCAGTGATGTAAAGTGAAAAGGGATTTTTTTAATATCATGCCTCATTTTTAAAAACAAACGAAAAATGCATGTTTAATTCATAAACTATGATGGCTTAGCCCTTGCAGGAGTTCAACGAAGTAGCTTCTCCAGAGGCAGAACGAAGAAGATGGGAATTGGAAGTTCAACCCTGGCCCTGTTTCTGATGGCCAACCTGTAATTTTTACTCTACTTAGCAATCGGAAAAGCTGTATGTTATCACCTCTGCGTTAGGTCTGCTTGCACGCAATACTTCACTTCAATAGCCATGCCTTTCATACCTGTGTTCACGACACCGGAGAATTCAACACATTTCATTTTGTCTGCAGTTAAAAAAGTACTTTTATATACTAAGATCTGATCCTGGTGGTAGGTATTCTTCTATTTTAGAGGTCAGCAAGGAGGAAAAAGGTTACATAACTTTAGGTTTCATAGAAAGTAATGGACTGTGGCTTGAACTCTAAACTCTTAGGTAGAATTCAGTGTTGCTTTCCCGAAGCTGACTGCCGTGAGGCTCCCCAGTGAAGGAAGGCTCCGGGTTTAGCTCCCAAAGGTCTCGCAGTGCCGCCTGGGTAAGCTGTCTAGCGCAGGGCCCTGAATTCCTGCAAAGAAGTAAGCACCCATAGTGACCTCTGGTTTCCTCCTTCTGTCCTGTCTCTAAGTGACACGGCTGTTAGGGGACTGCTGTTCTGGGATCTGAGGATTAGCAGCAAAGCTTTTCTAAAGGGAGCTGTTTATGAAAAAGCAGAGAGACTCTAGCAACATCCATGAATGTGGCTTAATAATGAATACTTGGGCCACAGAATTGATATGTTTAACCTTTCTGCTTTTTTTACTCTTGAAAAGAGCTGAAGGAAAATGATGGGAAGTGAGATCCCAAGTGTGCTGAGAACTGATCTGCAAACCACCGTGTCTTGCATGACCTCGGTGGCCGTTTAATGCCGCGTATCGAGATGGCAGCAATGGGGTCAATCATTCTGGGAAGAGGGTACATTTTAAATTTGTTTTTGTGAGTGATTAATTTGACCTGCTGTCCAAGATGCCCAGGTGCTGAATGGTGAGATGGGAACACAGAGGGTTTTCAGACCACCTTCAGGGGCTTCATCATCCTGCGATGTGCGCGTGCCCAGGCACCACGTTCTCCTGGGCGGATGTGACAGCCGTTGGGCTCACTTTTCAAGAGGCCTCTTTCCTGTGTCTGTTTCAAAATTCATGGTGGAGGACAAAATGACCTAGTTTGATACTTTGCTGAGTGTCCGACGTCTCACTGATTTGGCGGTGCCCACTTTCCTGGACAAGGCCATCATTTCCCGGAAGGGCTCATGTGTCTGTCCCTTGGAGGATGGGCAGGGAGCTTATTTCTTCAGGGAACATAAGCAGGTAGAGAGGTGCCGTGGGGCCCCTGGAAACCTGGTGGGCAGAGCCTCACAAGTGAGCACTGACAACTGCTCTGTGGCTGTTTCCCAGGGAATTTTGACCTATTGTGAAAATCAGTCATTGGAGCTTGGAGAATGACTGTTGCCATGGATACTGTTGGTTTAAGCTGTCCTACCAACTACCTGTTTGGAAGAACGTCCCTCTCCTGCCTCTTGTGTGTGGTTCAGTGGGCCCTGCCCACCTGGGTACCCCTGATTATCTTGGGATCAGCACCTGACTAAGCTGACTTCCTGGTGTTTCCTGACTTTGAGCCAGAGAGTGACTTTCTGGTCACTCTTTCCCATAAGTGGCTGAAGCTGTCAGATGGAAACCTTTGAAGCTATTGGCAGCTCCTGTGTCCCCTCCATGGCAAAAGCAGACCATCAGCAAGAAAGAGCCACATGCAGAGAGAGAGCCTGCATGGCTTCGCAGTGCCTTGTTCCAGTCCTCCTGAGGTCCAGCCACATGCCTGTTTCCTTAGCCTCCATGAGATATTCCTTCATCTCTCCAGTAAGTCCCTGCTTTTGCTTAGATCAGGTTGGGTTGGGTTTCTGGCTGTTGTCAACTCTGGGTTTTGAGATTCTGGTATCTTCTGATGAGAAATGAAGAGGAAAGCCACAGAAGAAGGTAAGTTCCTTGAAGATAGGAGTGGGGTTCGAACTACACCTTCACTGCAGCTGTGCATCCATGAGTGTAGATGGTGTTTGTTGGGTGACTTAGTTCAATGGCCTCAGGTTAGCTCAGGCCATAGAGAAACTTCCTGGCTCCATGTAGTTGAACCTGTAATTGAGGATGACCTCTGTCACCTGCTGAAAAGTGATGTAGGGGCAGAGTCAAGGTGTAAAAGACATGGGTGGAGACCGCTGGTTGTCCCCTAACAGGCACCCCTGCTTTTAGAACTCCCTACTGTAAGCGGATGGAATGTGATCAGGATTATTATATGGAAGCTCCTAAGAACCTTCTTTAAAAGGTAGGCAGCTTGCACTTTCTGTCCCCCTGTTCTTTGTGTCTTCTCCATCCAGCTTCACGGGATGGGATTCTGAGAGCCAGTGCCCTAGCAGCCTTGGTGGACCATGAGGATGAGGCCAGGCCATGGGGATGGTGAGTGATGAGCTGGGTCCATGAGCAGAGTCCCCATATCAACTCTGGGCTGTTTACCTCTGGAGTTTTACCTGAGAAATAAATACATTATAATCCCATTTTAGCCACTGTTCATTTGGGATTCTATTACTTGGAAACATATGTAATCCTAATGGTTGTCAGACAATAAGCAGTGAACACTCCTGCTTCCAGAGGTGATGGGTGATCCATGGGAGTTGTACATAGTAGCAGAAGCAATGTGAGAGTGATATTCCACCCAGATGTGTCTCTGGCTTTTAAAGAGTATTAATTCCAGACAATAGGCTGACTATGGTCATGAAGAGAATGGAGCATTCTTTATTTTTCTCACTCATTTCCTGCTTTAAGAGGGCAACTGGATGAACTCTTTAGAGCTTGAATAGCTTTAGAAAACAGCTCCTGGTGCTTTTATTGACTCAGAGCCCTTAACATACACAGCCATACTCAATGCTGTTAGGCTTCAGTTTTTAATGACTGTGGCCCCATTTCAAAAAGGGAAAGCCTTTTAGAAAAGAAGATTTCCAAACTGCCTGGGCTTCCTTGTACATGAATCAACCCAGAGTGTGCTCGCTCCATTAGGGCAGCATGCGGCTGCTATAAAACATGGTGAAAACACTCTTAAGCTATAAAATGCTATATAAATGGAAGGTATTTTTATATTATTAATATAACAGGGCATTCCTGTTTTCTTTAATATCTACTATGGAATTACTGATGAAATCATTCAACTGGAAAATAGGGGGCTTGCTTTTTAAATGATTTTCTCCCAAAGCAAGTTTGACTCGGATCTTCAGAGAGGCCAGCTTGTATGGCACACTTTATGGTTTGCCACGCATGCCCCCATCTTTATTATTTTGATTAGTCCTCCTAGCAATCTTTAATCTCCAAAGAACAGAGGCTCAGAAAGCTTAAGACAGTTGCTCAAGCGCAAGCTCCATGATTGGGGTGGCTGTGGTTCCGCTTGGACCTGAAATCTGGGAATGAGGGTTGAAGGGGCAGAAGGAAGGGGACCATGCAGATTCCTGGGGTGGGGAACCCAGGCAGTCAGCTCTCAGGCAGTGGGTGCTGTCCATCCCAAAGCTCTGGGAGGGGCCGTTTCAGCCTGCAGCCACATTATCCCCTGGTTTGCCTGGACGTACCCTTGCGTTCTGGGCACATGGAGTCCTGATGGCCCCCTGGCACGCTGGGCACATGTGCAGAACTTACAGGAAGAGGCTCTCCAGGCAGCTGATGTATAGCTGCCTCTTAGCAGATGGTGGTTAATAACAGGCTTTGTTCTCCAGGTTCTTCTATTTTCAGCCACCGAATACAATTTATAAAAACACACACACACACACCCCACCATCCCCCCAGCCCTTATCAGATCTCTCTTATAATTATAGAATAAGGTGCCTGCAAACTCCCAGGGAGCTGGTTTCCATGGCAATGACAAGCTATTATATTCTAAAGGGCAATCTAGAACTCCACCCCCTCGTCCTCACCAGTGCTGTGCGTCTTGTTATTGCCGTGTTCCAAAATAAACTTGCTGCCTAATCGTAAATCCCATATAATTAGAGATGAGCTAATCGTTACCCGCTACCTTTGTGCAGCCCACTCATCATGCCAGCAGTTTCTGGAACAGTGATGCTGACGGACTGTTTGATGTCAGAACAGAGCTTCCTCCCCCAGGAACTGGGTGCAGCACAAACCCATGTATGGCTGGGGGCCCTGCAACCGGAAAGGCCCTCTGAGCTCTGTGATCTGCCCTGGGTGCTTCGGCAAAAAGGGCCACTTAGGCAGTAGCTGGGCTGCCAAGTTGGTGGCTCTCTCCAGCTCTCCATTAAGGAGGTAGTGTAGAGCTTGACCTCTCACACTTTTTGAGGAGGTCACCTGCTGTGACCTTTTTTTCTTTTTTTTTCTCCTTCCCATGTCTTGTCCTCTCCCTGGCTGCTCCTTCAGAGACTTGAGGTTGCTTTGAGCACAGTTTGTATCTTGTGGTCGTGGGTTTTGTTCTCGTCCATGAGGGATCATTGTCTGGATTTCAGCAGGTGGGGTCCCTGTAGGCCTTGTTCTCAGTGCTGGGAGAACAGTGGTCAACAGGGGAGGTTCCAGGGAAGCTTGCGTTCTCCCAGGGACAGGTGCTAATACCTGACAGGGGAACAGGGTCGTTTCAGATGAGGGCTGTGAGGGAAATAAAACAGGGTGATGTGTTGGAATGTGTTTGGCATTGTGGGGGGCTCATTTAAAATATTTGAGCAGAAATGTGGGGAACCAGAGGACCGACTGTAGTTCACCTCTTCAGGGGGCCTCATCTACTACACTTGGCCTAAAAGCTACCATGTCCTGGTGGAGTTGCTACAAGACTTTGTTGCACTGCCTGCAGGTGATTTGCCTGCCCCCTCTCTGCCTTTCTCCATCCAGGAGTCCACTGGTCATCTTTACAGCCACCAGTGGATTCTTGGGCATCTGCTTCGTCTTTGTTTGCACTGAATAACAACTGGAGCATGGCAACAGCTGTGATTTATCAGGCGGGGCCTTTCTCTGGCTCTCTCCCCGCAGGCTCTCTGTTTGGGGCAGGGGTTGCCTCCCACCATGAAGGTGTTGCCAGGTGTCCTTCTCCAGAGAGCTGCTCCCTCTGGGTCCTGGTACTCACACTCTCTCCTTGTGCCTTAAGGGTCAGGGCTTATGACAGTTCCCCATGGTTCCTGGCTCGGGAGACCCATGCTCCCAATCCCACGTGGTTTCTTACGACTGCTACCACCTCTGAAGATGGCATGGTTATTCAACCCTGCTCTCCGCCCTGTCTGAGCAGGCTTGCTTTCCTGGTCCTTGACCGATTCCATCTCTCCCTGCCACTTGTACCAGATTCCTTTCTACCTTTTCTCTAATTGCTTACCCACTAAATGCTTTCCCTCTTCCCTTCTACCTCTTTTGGTTTGCTCTTTCAAGACTCAGCTCAAATCCCACCTTTTCCCAAAGCTTTCTCTGATCCACCTTCACTTTTCCAAACTCCTGGTTTTCTAAGAATCAGCCCCTTGTAGCTTAGCATCACTTCCTTATTCCCTCCTTGTTTCCTGTCTGTTGATTTGACTCCCCCAGCTAGACTTTCACCATTTGCAAAGTTGAAACCATGTCAGTGTGCTCTTTAAGCAGGATGCACAGAGTGTAAGGTGCCTGAGAAATTATCCCTGGTGGCTGTTAGTCTGCTTCTGCCTGGGCCCCTTTGCAGAGATGATGGGTTGTCAGCTTGCGAACGTCGGGGCAGGGGATTGTACCTAGTTGTTTCACCTGGTGTCCCAAATGGGTGGGATCTTGGTGCAATAACACTACTTAGGGGTCACATTTTCTTCTCATTTCCTAAAACATGGTAGGTAATTCCCCCAAACCTCACCTGGTTTCCTTCTCAAAAGAGTAATTGAAACAAAAACATGAAATCTGTTTAGGAAAAAATACATTGCAAATTCTGTCTGCACAGAAAGGAGCAAATAATAACAGGAGGACTGGAAATCCCCAGAATGAAAGTGTGTAAGTGCAAGGAGGAAATGCAAGTAAATACATGCTTCCAACAGATCATAGGTGGGGCCTATAACTGGTATTGTTAGACCCCTTAGAATCCAGGGAGACATAAATGAAATCAACAAATTTTGTTTTTTCTTTTGACTGTGTCTGATTTTTTTAAAGTGCTTGCTGCTAGAGAATAATTTATTTAAAAAGCAAGACTTAGAGGGTTGCCAAGGATTAAATTCAGAGAAGAAAAAAACACAAGACAAAAAATAAAAAATCCATCCAGATCAACAAGGAGTGCAGCTTTCAGAATGCTAATATACTGATTAAAAAAATAATTGACGTAATTGTCTGTCAATTGTCTTTTGGGATTACCTTTGCAGATGTATTATTGGATTTCCTAAAGAAGCCCCATTAATAAGGAGCTTTGTGCAGCATTCTCTCCTGTTCCGATGCTTGCCCTCTACTTGGGTTATCTAAGGCAATTTTGGATTAATTTCTCTGGCCTCTGGCCACTGGGGTAATTTGAGGCTTCACTGGAGTGGGACAGGTCACTGCAGGGTGAACTATAAGAGCTGGCTCCAGTATGATTTTGTTCTGGGTGACATAATGCAAAGCACTTGGATGGTTTGGCCATCAAGATTAAAAATGGCCCATTTGGTGATATTTCCATTTATTAAAGGAGGACAGTTTGTTTGGTGGTTCTTCTGAATAGAAGATCTTGTTCAGATAACACCCCTGGGTTTCACTGTGGATTTCTTTCCATAGGAGGTAGGGGGGAAGGGGTCTGATTTGGGACCTTCCTAACAGCGTAGTGCAGGGACAGGAAGGGAGAGCTCTCCAACTTCAACATAGAGTGCACGCAGCTCTGGTATCCCAAGTCTCCCATGCATCAGTGGAGGTCTCTGGTGGGCAGTTGTGTCTGGAGGACACATAAGTGTCCATTAATAGCAGGATGCTGGCTGGCAAAGGAGCAGCACAGCAGGAGTGGTGGTCCATAGCAAAAGGGCGGGTGTGCCCCAAGGATGAGGAATATTTAATGGAGTGGGTTGGAGCAGCAGCAGAAGATAAAAATGGTAGATGCCATGTGACAGTCTCAGATGATCCAAGAACTCATAGGACATAATCCTGGCAGTTTTCCAGAAGAACCTGCAGTTGGGGAGTTTATGGGTGGCTGAGACTTCTGTTAGCAGATGGGGCAGGAGCCAGGGAAATGTGAGTGACAAGCAGATTTAGGGCACTTAGAATGGGGAGACAACCTGACTAGTGGGATAATTGGAGATATAATAATGGGTTTATAATTTGCATGTTGATTTTGAAGTGACTTGGATGTCTAAGTGAAATGTACCAATGTGTTTTTTAGCAGAGAGGGGATGTTTGAATATTTGGAGTTTTAAAATTACATAGTTCCTCCAAAAGAGAGGCCTTTTAAACACTAAACACAAATCAGTCATTTACACGTTAGTATAAACAAAAGGTCCGCAAAAAGGTTTTGGTAGGAAGGGAAAAATAAGGAACCATATATAAGTACTGGTGGGAAAGTGGTTATAACTGAGAAGAGAAACTCAGCCACAGAGGAAATCTGAAGTTGTCAGACTATCCTTGTGATAAAACGCTGGGCTTGCTCTGCTGTGAGAACTGTCTCTCCATCAGATCTACCCTTACTTTTATTCCCAAGTTTATAGAGAAACAAATCGACCTCTCTTAGACTCATATCACATTATTATCCTTTTGGTTTCTATGTATTATTCTGCTTTGACATTGTATCTTATTTGCTTCGTTGAGGTATAATTTGCATATTATAAACTTTGCCCATTTCAAGTGTACAATTAAATGACTTTTAGTAACTTTACCATTGCTGCAATTTAGTTTTAGAACATTTTCATTACCTGAAAGAGATGCCCTTACCGCATGCCCATTTAGTGTGACTCCTCATTCCCAGAATTATTTTTATTGTGGAAAATGGAGGTTCAAGATATGTTCCAAGTTCTTCAGAATCTTCTCTTGAGTATCAGAGAAGATCATCCTTGAGCTCTGGAGTCAGGAAAGCTGAGACTGAATCCTAGCTCTTTTACTTAGTGCTAGTGAGCTTATTTCACCACTTTGAACAGCAACTGTTCATCTGAAAAGCATGATTAGTAATACTACCTGGTAGGCTTTTTCAGAGATAGCATATATGAGGGCCTGACACATAAGCGATGTCCAGTGAAGTTACAACATTATTTCATAAGGAATTCACAGATGTTTGCAAATGATAAGTATTGCCGAAGCATAGGACTGAATCCTGAAATTCATTGTTTTACCATTTTGTGATTTAATCAGTGGGATGAGGAAAGAAGGAGAAAACACAGTTTACTTTAGTACTAGATGTTGGCTGCATTTAAAAATCCAATGCATTAAAAAAATCTTAATTTCTTTTGATTTACGTTGCTCACATTTTTTCCCTTTTCAAACTACACAGAGGTTTTTTATTTCCAAACAGCTTGACTCTTCTTAACCTCCCCCCAGCTCAACTCTGCGTTCGACAATTTTGTCTTGCTTTCTTGTGAAACGGATTAAAAGAAAATAAGACTCTGGTTTCAGCTTTTCAGAGCCTGGTAGTGATTTTCTCTTCTGTTATGAAATTTAAGACCCATGAAAGGCAGTTGCTGTTTCCTGTGGATGTTCCGCTTCTGTGTTCCGATGTCATATTTATTGCCATGTGAGTCAAAATCGCAGTAAGTTGTTCCATTGCCCTGCGTTACTGATACAGGGCATCCACTTACATGGGGGAGACGTTTAGCTGCTGGCTGGCTGCCCAGCGCTAGGTGCCTGGAAAACTAGCCACCAGGGGGTGCCTTTCTTCTGAGTCCTGTCCAGGGTGAGAGAGGGCCAGAGGCGAGGCTGCTTCTGCTCTGCTTTTCTTCCTCCCTGAGGGACAGCGCAGGTGAGGAGAGCCATTATGCATAAGCTCTCCTACTTTACCCAGTCTCCACCCTGGGACAGCTTCCTGGGTGGGCAGGGCATGAATGAAAGCTCCATGCCACTTTAAATTTTGGGGGCTTTCCACGGCTGGAGAAAAGGTTTTGCTATCTGCTTCATCAGAATCACTCGGAGGTGCTTGCCAAAGCTATTGTCTTGGATTTCATTATACAAAGTGAAGCAGAATCTCTGAGAGTGGGGTTCAGCAGTGTTCGTTCTCTGGATGATTTTCATGAACACTCAAGGATGGTGTTGAAATAATCATTGATGTTAATTAGGAGACGCAGCTACTTTCTTTAAAAAGTAGTGGACTTTGTATTAGTTTCCTGTGGCTGTTGTATGTAAGAAAGTATCACAAACTGGGTGGTTTAACGTAATAGAATTTATTCTCCTAGAATTCTGGAGCTGAAAGTCTGAAATCAAGGTGTCAGCAGGACCCAGCTGGGCTCCCAGGGCCTTCCTCCCAGACTCTAGGGGAGAGTCTGGCTCAAGCCTTTCTCTTAACTTCTGGTGCCATTGGCAATCCTTGGCATTTCCTTGCTGCGTAATTTCAGTCTTTGCCTCCATCATCGTATGACTTTCTTCTCTGTGTGTCTATGTCTTCTCCTCTTTTTATTAGGACATCGTATTGATTGTAAGGACAGTCATATTAGATTAGGGTTCACCCCAATGGCCTTATCTTAATTTGATTACAGCTGTCAAGACCCCATTCCCAAATAAAGTCACATTCACACACAGGTGCTGGGGGTTAGGATCTTTTTGGGGGGACATAATTCAACTCCTAACAGACATACTTCTTACAACGGAATCTATCTTCCTGTTAAGTTTCCAATCCACTGAACAGCAAGGGAAAGCTAAATTTAGTCCCATCCAGTAAACTCAGTCCAATTCAATGATTTAAATGGTCTATTCATTCTCTGTAGGCATGACTCAGAAAATGCTCAGTCTTCCTTATTTCCTGTTTCTTCTCTTTGTAGCTCCATAGAATGCCATGCAGAAGTCGGGAGGACTGGGTTTATGTGCCTACATGGTCACAGAGGAGAGGGCAGGCTAACTCTGTCCCTGGCTTCCTGCTGACCTCTGCTGCATGACAACGACCCTGGCCTGTTCCAGCAATAGTTCCAGCAACAGTTACACCGAGGCTGTCTTCTACTGCCTATTATTTGTGGAGTCAGAAGGTACTTTCTACTCAGGTAAGACTGGTCTTATTTGACTTTTTGCTATTACATGGTGGTACCCTTTTCTGGGATCCCATAATATTGTCCACTAGCTCCTGAAACTCGGTACTCTTTCTCATCATAAAGACTGGCTTTTCAGGTACAGTTTTATTAAAGTAACGGAGAAAATCAGCTTTGAGATTCCAAGTGGATCAATGACTTCCTTTGGTTTCCAATCATAGCCAACCTCTTCATCCAGGAGGCAATAAACCTCATGGTTTAGTCTCTGTCTGCAAGGAAATAAGATATGATAGCAAAGAAAACATGTGGTATATTTGTCAGCTACCACTGTGTAACAAACCATTCCAAGCTCAGTTGTTCAGAACCGGGGTTGGAAAACTGTGACCCACGGCCAAGTGCATCCCACAGTATGCTTTTGTCAGACTCACAAGCTAAGAATTACTTTGTATCTTTAAGTGTTTTTTTTTTTTTTAAAGAATATGCAACAGAGATTATATGTGGCTTGTAAAGCCTAAAACATTTATCATCTGGCCCTTTGTGGACAAAGTTTGCTGACCGGGGCTTCAAAGAATAAGCATTTATTGCCTGGAAGTCTATGGGTTCTTCAGCTCCTGGATAGATTCCATGCATCTGAGGTCAGCTACGGGTCAGGCAGCAATCTGAGCTGGCCTTGCTCACGTGTTGGGAGGTTGGCTGGCTGCAGGTTGATCTAGGATGGCCTTGGCTGGGACCAGTAGACCCTTGTCCATGAGATCACGTATCCTTTAGCAGGCTGCCCTGTCCCTGTTCACATGGCAGCAGTAACATTCTGAAAGAGAGCAGAAATGAGCAAAGTCTTTTGAGACACAGTTTTGGAGTGGACCCGCGGTCCCTTCCGCCACATTCTATTGGCTGAAGGTCCTGGCCCAGATTCTAGGGTGGAGAAATAGACTCCATCTCTTGGGAGGAGGAGATTCCAAGTCCCATGGTGAGGAGCCTGGGTACACGGAGTGGTGAGTAATGGAAGCCATGTCCGTAATGACCCTACTGCACATGGCTTATTATTTTCTAAGCATTCCCTCAGTAGCAGAACGTTGCATTTATCTGTCTTTCCCCAGACTCCTTGTGTGCTCAGGACCCACCAGTGTGGTACAGGTTTGGTTTGATTTAGAAGCGCATTAGGAGGGTTTGATTCAGATCATGTTAGGAACTTGTGTGCCTCCCTCACAGAACTTTCAGCTTGTAAAATTCTATGATTAGAGTTTTAAAAATTTTATGCTGAGGCTGTCTTCTTTTGCCTTCAGTAATGTGTTCTATTCCTATTTCCAGATCTCCCCACCTGAAGGAAAGGAGAGATTAGCTTTATGTTGTCAATTTTATAATTAACAACAGTCACAATATTTTCTTGTCCCTTCAATCCATAACTTCAGAAATCCGAGCTGGTTTGGGGAGTCCCTGAGAGACAACCTCAGATACACACTTACCACCCTTATAAAGTTGCTACAAGGCACCTCTTCTCAGGAGATTTAAAAAAAAAAAAAAAATCTAAACTGGTGCCCAGGAGAACTATCTAGAATTTCATGTTAGTCAACCATAAGACGAGCTTACCACCAAATTTCCCTTAACCTGATCTCCAAATGCTGTGACTGTCTGCTGCTTTTGTTGGGAGTCCCACAACGCTTGCTTGATGCTGTTTTGAGAGGGAAGCTGAAGAACACCGCAAACATACACATCATAGACTTTTAGAGTCAGAAGGAACTCCCGGTCTTTCTCTGATGCACGTGCACCCTGCTGCCTTTTAGAAGGACTGGCCACGCTTGGCTGTCTCCCACACCCAGGAGCTCACTGCCTGCTAAGTCAGCTTTGACTGGACTAGGTTAATGTGGACTCTGCAGAGAGCTCCAAGATACTTTAAGAAATATCTAGGTCACGATAGCACTTTGTGTTCGAAGCATGACGTAGGGCCTAGCATCTGGTTGGCAAAGTAAGAAAACCGAGGAATCCTGGAGGCCTGCCTGAGGAACGGTACTCCCCACCCAGCGGGAGAAACGCTGTACTCCTGGGCTTTCTGTCCCAATTCCAGTTGTACTAATCAAGCCCTTACTGAAGCTCTAAAATGAGGTCTGGGATGTAAATTCCTTGGTGTTTTCCCTGAAAGGCAGGCGGCTAGTTTTGGAATGGGGGTGGGGGGGTGTGCTGGGGACAGAGCCCTGTGTTTGTTTAGCACACTGTTGTAGGTACAGCAGGGGTCGGCTCAGGCCCGGGGAGGGAGTTTGCTCACTAGAAGAGGCCTGAGTGCATGAAGCAGGCTACCTGAAATCGTGCAGGGCCTGCTGGGTTTGAAAAATTACGTTCAAGGTTGCCATATGTGACAGAAATTGAGGATTACCTGCCCAATGACCCACTTTCCAATCTTCCTTTATTCATTTTTAACTGGACCCCACTTTCTTTGGGGCAGCTCTGTGCCTAGCTAAAAACTCTTTCTCACATTGTCTTGTAGCCATGTGATAAGGCTGGGACCAATGAGATGTGAGAGGATGTCTGCTGGGAATTTGGAGGAAAGCCTTTGCTTCCTGTTACAGGCTTTTCCTTCTGCCTGTCCTGCAGATGGGACACGAGGAGATGGAGTATCTCTGTGGCAACCACAGGGCAATAAGCCTGGACAGAAGTCCACACCCTCAGGAGTCAGCCCTCAGAGGCTACGCCAGCTCAGGCTGCCTCCCTGGACTTCTGCTCTCTGAAAAACAAACCTTGTGTGTTTAAGCAAACACTAGTTTGGTTGCTGTGTTACTCACAGCTCAGTTCTTACTGAGGTAGAATTTATATGATGCACCACAGCTGTGTGGGTGTTCTTCCCTCTTAGTGTGACACTGGAGAAGGGAGAGTTGACATCGGACATAGGTGACCTCAGAGACAGTCATTTTCTCACAGTGTTGTTCTGTGGAAACTGCAGAAGTGAGACAAGTGGGGACTGCTGTGTCTGTGAAGTCCCTGATCTGGGACACTTCATCTGGGTCGGGGAGCTGAGAGTTGGCACGCACACCCTGTGCCTACCGGGAGAGCGGTGTCAGAGATTGCTGGGAAACCAAGGTGCTCTGTGCTGCCCTGCATCAAGGTGACCCCCACAAACACACAACTGACCCTCATCCTTGGCAGCCATGCCTGCTCCACGTGGGTGGAGGGGAAAGGGTACCTTTGGGTGGCCACTGGACCTGCCGATAAGCTGAAAGTACTGACCCTACTAGATCCCAAGTTCAGCGCCCTTCCATAAAGCTGAGTAACTGTGGACTGGGGTAAAGCCGCTTTGTATCTTGTGAATCTGATGGCCAGCTCGAACCCACAGCCACACTGTGCCAGAGCAAGACCCAACTGATTTTGTCAAGGCTAATTAACAACACCTTCTTCCCCTATTAATGGTAATTATTTTATTAACTTTTACATGGTCTTTTGTGTTGCCTTGAATATTTTTTCGGAAGAGTTGGGGCGTAAATGATTTTAGTAAGTACAACTAAAAAGCTTTTCTCGCCTGTGGCCGTCGCCTTCTGTTAGAATCAAAACTGTCTGCTCTTCAGGAAGAGTTCACAGGAGCCCGTGTGGGGAGGGGTCATTCCAGCTGCCCGGGCAGGCGGTGGCACTGGGAATTGAAAAGGACATGGGCTTGGAAGTCAGGGAGACCTGAAATGAATTCCAGATGCTATCAGTACAGCTTCGGGGGATTTATTTAGCTTTGCTGAGTCTCATTGGACTTATCCGTACACTGGGAATAAATCTCTGTGTAAATAAAATGAAATAATAAAGAGAAAATGTCAAGCATAGTTCTGGTACTGGCCCAGACACAGACTTCCTACCAATGTTAGTTCCCTCCCTTCTTCTGAGTCTGTATCAACAACAGCAACATCTGCGTCATGCTTCCCACTCACAGTGGAGTGAGGTTAAGTGCGCAGACTCCGGAGTCAGACTCCTGAGTTCGAGTCCTTGGTCTGCTTCTTGGAAACTGAGTCGCTCTAGGCATGATATTGAACTTCCTTATGGCTCATTTGCTGCATTTGTAAACTAGGGATAATACTAATACTTCATAAGGTTGTTGTGAAAATTACAGAAGATGAAAGTCAAGTGTTTGACATGTCTCTGGCACATATTACGGGCTCAATAAGTGGTTACAAAAAAGAGAGTGTTTTCAAGGGTCCTGTGGTTAGCATCACCTTCATGTCGCTGACGGAGCTGGGCTCAAAGCCAGGCGCCCTGACATTTTGCTTATTCAGCACCCAAATTCAGGCCCAGCACTGTGTTCTGGCACAAGAGATACAAACCATGAACGAGATAGAACTTCACCTTCTGTTTGCAAGGAGCTCAGGGTCTAGAGACAATGGGTGTGCAGGGAATGAGAATATTAAAGTTCCCAGGCCTTTACTTCCCCAAACTGTTTGATTTTACTCTCCCTAGAAACAGGGAGGATGCACTGAATCTGAATAGGTGGCTGCCTGGGACAAGACGGTAGTAGCTAGAAGCAAATTTATGAGACACAGCTTGTTGTTTTCCCACTTTGGCTGCATCTGTGTGCTCTGGTGAGGTTCTTTCCCTCACAGATTTATGTAACATATCATCACAGTCACGTCTGTGTGTTTTGTTGATGCCATTTAAATTCTGTTACTATTTAATACCAAGAACATCTAAAAAGAACATTTTGAAAGACTTGAAAAATTCAATTGGTCTCTTGGTAATTTGATTTGTAGGAAATATGAGAAGATAGTATTATGAATAGAGTGCTTTTAAATGAATCATCATTGCTTTCTTGTACAGGCAATAGATGGGATCGGATTGGTTAGGAAGGGCTCAGCTGCGTGTGGTAGAAAATCCAAAATAATAATGGCTTCAGCAAGATGGATGCTATTTGTTTCTCATGAAAAAGAAATATGGTGGAGACAGTTCGGTGCTGACAGGTGGCTGCATGGAATGCAGACCCCTTCCATCTCCCTGTTCTGCCTCCCCTAGAACCCAGCTTTCTCCCCGTGGACAGAGAAGCCTTCCAGACTCCACCATCACCATCTGTGCCTGCACGGAAGGCATAGGAAGGAGGGAGGGAGAAGAAGAAAGTGTACTCATCTGTTAAGGCCTCTCCCAGGAGTCACACATCCCCCTTTTGCTCACATACTATTGGTCAATATCTAGTCACATGGCCACCTCTAGTTGCCAGGAAGACCCCTCTGGTGTCTTAGTTCAGGCTGCTGTAAAAAAGACCCTGGACTGGGTGACTTGTAAATCATGGAAATCTCTTTCTCACAGTTCTGAAAGCTGGAAGCCCAAGGGTGCCAGCATGGTTGGGTTCTGGAGAGGATCTGCTTGTGGGTTGCAGACTTCTGGCAGCCTCCTGCGAAGGAGAGAGGGGAAGGGAAGCAACCTCTCTCATGACTCCTAGAACGTCACTCATCCCGTTGGCTAGGGCTCCACCTTCATCACCTCATTTCACCAGTATTAATTCCCAAGGATTGTACCTCCTGCCCTGGTTGGTGTGGCTCGGTTGGTTGGAGTGTCATCCTGCAAATCAAAAGGTTGCAGGTTTGATTCCTGGTCAGGACACATGCCTGGGTTTTAGGTTTGATCTCCAGCTGGGGTGTGTACAAGAGGCAACTGATTGATGTTTCTCTCCCCCTCTCTCTCTTCCCTGCTTCCCCTCTCTCTAAAGTCAGTAAGTATGTACTCGGGTGAGAATTAAAAAAAAAAAAAAAAAGGATTGTACCACCTACTACCATCACATTGATAGGGTTTCAACATACACATTTTGAAGCACACGAACATTAAGTTTGTACCAGCTGGGACATTTATTCTTTTTTCCAGGTTCCTAGACACGCTTCTAAAATAAGATTCCATTACTAGGGACAGAGGTGAGAATGAGTTCTGGGGCTTAGTCAGCAGGCTTTGAAACACATTTTTGTTTTGGAGACCTGATGATACCCTCCTCTTTGCCAGGAAAGGTTCCTTTGTTTGGGAGTGACAGTGGGGACCAGCAGCAGAGAAATCCCTGGAGCAGATGGGACTGCAAATAGGGCACCCAAGAGAAAAAGAAAAGAGAGAATTGTGAAGTAGGGTTTAACACAGAGTAGAAGAACCTTTGGAAATCAGTTAGGGCTGTAGGTCAGCTTCCTCATTTAACTTGTGAAGCTACCGGGGGCTGGAGGAGTGAGCTGACCTCCCTGTGTCAGGGGTCACTGAGTACACTCTCCGGCTCGATAATTGGTTAGAAGGACTCACAGGACGCAGAAATAACTGTTACGCTTGTGGTTACAGTTTATTACAGAGAAGGGATACAGATTAAAATCAGAAAAGAAAAAGTCTCACAGGGCACAGAGGCCAGGAAAAGCCAGCTGTGAGCTTTGAGTGGTTATCTCCCCGTGTTGCTAAGGGACCGTGCATTCCCTCAGCCATAAGGAGTGACAGCACATGAAAGTTCTAACCAGGGAAGCGCACTCGGGCCTTGGGGTCCCGGACCTGTACTGGGGAGTCAGTCACCAGGCTTGTGGTGCCCACATGGCTGACCCGAACCACGCAGTCTCCAGCCCACCTCTCAGGGGTCAGACTGATGGAGTGAGTTCCAAGGCCCCCACAGTAAATCACATCGATAGCATTAACTACCCCTATCAGCGGTTGTTTCCCAGAAGTGGGTCCAGGGCCAGTTCTGAAGACCTTTAAATGCTCAGGGTTTGAGCATCTAAACCCCGCACTGCACACTTGCCTAGCATCACACACCTATGACACAGCCAGGCCCAAAATGTCTCACCTCTTGGGAAGTCGCTGGGGACAACTGGAGTAAGTGGCTTTGCCCAGGGCAGCGGCAGGTCTAGAGTGTGCCTCTCCTGACCCCCCACCCAGCACACCCACAGGATTAAAGGCATGGTTTGGGGCGGCCCTACGTTCCGGTTGGCTCCGACACTTGGGGGCTATAGGACTTCAAACAGTTATACAAACTCTTGGTCCCTTAGGTTGCTCAGCCATAAATATGAAGGTAATAGGTCTATCATCTACTCATAGAGTTTCTGTGAGAGGCAAATATGTCAATTAACACGAGGCTGTTAGGACAGTGTCTGGTCTATGATATGTTCTCAATAAGTGAAAGCTAGTATTGCTATTATCATCACATTGCTACTCTTCAGAGGCTCTTCTTACGTCTGCAGAAACCCCTGGAGCTGGCTTAAAACCTGGATGCTGACAAACAAAAGCTGCACAATTTTGGAAAGGTCACTTCACTTCTCTGGGCTTAGCTTCCTCCTTCCTAAATTGAGGGGAAAGAGGGAGAGATGCTAAGATTCCTATTGTAACAGGGTGCAGCCAGCACCCCCCAAAGAGGGATTTGTAATGAGGTCTAGAATGTGGAGTGTCCAGGAATTATAAAATATAGGCTTCCTCACCCCTACAAATCTGAACTGGGGGATGGGACACATAGA
This sequence comes from Anoura caudifer, assembly GCA_004027475.1. NCBI lineage: Eukaryota > Metazoa > Chordata > Mammalia > Chiroptera > Phyllostomidae > Anoura > Anoura caudifer. The sequence goes on from PVKU01000253.1 coordinate 556,566, forward strand.
GCAGGGCCATTGAAAGTTATTTTGCATATCATCAGTTTTGAAAATAACCAAAAAATGGTTATTTAACATATCTATAACAGTTGGTTAGTTTCATAGATATGTTAAGTAGCTGTGGCCATGCTTTGAGCCAGGGAGATGAGAATGACTTTGACCCATGATATAACTGGGAGGCAACTCCCCTTGGTTACAGCACCTGCACCTGTGGGAGAGCTTGGAGATGGTTGGCTTCACACCACCAGGAACCACACAGTTTTCTTGTAACCATGCGGTTTTGGTGCTCCCTTTGCCACATGGCTTAGGAAGCAAGAAAGACAATGCAAGACCTTGCAGGGAAAGAAGCAGGTGAAAGGACTCTTGCTGGTGGGCCGGTAGAAGGTGCCATTTGGGTTTGGATTAAGAACTGGAGATCACAGGGGCAACACAGCTGGTGGTGCCGGGAACTGCAGGAGGCCTGCCAGCCGAGCACGGATTACTGGGAGGAACTGGGGGCTACCTGAGCAACAGACTTCTATTTGTTTTCTGAAATATGGTACCCCTGACTGGGCAAAGCGGGGAAGGAAGGACTGTGTGTGTTTGTGGGTGTTTTAAGGGACTTTGGGATCTTAACAAAGACATTAAGTCATTACTCTAAGTTTGTATAACTTTTGAATCAATAGTTCCTTTCCTTTTCACCAAACTCCAGCATTGAGAGCCATAATTCCAATTCCCTGGCAGTGGGCAAGGCAAACCTAGTACAGGGGGACCCCAGGAGAAGTGGGGGGTCCATTCTGTAACACCATAACTTCTGTGCTCAGATGTTGAACATGAATATGTTGCATCTGTGTCTTGGGCCACTTAGTCACTGCAAGTATACACACCGTGTGTGTGTGTGTGTGTGTGTGTGTGTGTGTGTGTGTGTGGGCATGGGCCAGGGTAGCTGAAAGCAGCAGGGGTCCAGTTAATGATGTTGTCCCCCCAAGTTTTTTGTTGTCAAGCAGTCTCGAGTCCCAGGCCTGTCAGAGGGGTGCCTGTCTGTGTTTGGGATGAGAAACCCTCAGCTCAGTTCTGCCCTCCCTCCACGCTGTCGGTGCCAGTGCACTCAGGAGGGCTGGAGGAGACATCTCTAGTTTCTCAGAAGCTTTGGAGCTGTCTTGGGACAAAGACCCTCAAGATGATGGGCACCCCTCTGCCTTCCTGAGAATGCAAGACTGAGTTGAGCTCAGCTACAACATTGGACTTATAAAGAGGCATGTGATGGGTTGTGTTTAGAAGACCCAGGAGGGAGAAGAGGTGACTCCAGTTGGTCACCTCCCTCCCTCCCTCCCTCCCTCCCTACCTCCCAAGGCTGTTCCTTTGGGAACCCTGCCCCCCACCCCAGCCTCCTTCTGCAATTCCAGAGGAAGTGCCACCTCCAGCAGGTACTGAGCCTGCCTTCCTGCCTCAGCATCCTGCAATGCCCCACACAGCAAGTGCCTTGCTCAGGTTTCTTTTTAAATCGATTTATAAAAGGAAACAGCTGTTCCCCATGAAGCCTGAATAGCAGCATTTCTATCATCAGTTGTCATGACATGGGCTGACATGGGAGCAGCCCCACAATGGGGCTGACAGTTTGATGGGTTTAATTTTGGTGCAGATTTCTGCAAAGAGGCAGCTGCCAGGAATGTGCCATTGGTGGCTGGGAAGGAGGACTAAGTGGCTGGGGAGAACTGAGGGGAAACAGGCAGGTGGTGGGAGTCTAACACTGCAGCTCAGTGGGTACCACCAGGGCTTTGTCCAGCACAGCATCGCTGGATGACTGGTTTTGAGCTCTCAAAGGATTTACTCAGCATCCGTCCAGCCTCCAGAAAGGGCCCATCTTTGGTTTTGGTCTGAGAAATGGAGGAAGAAATAAAATAAATTGTCCCTAGATGAAGAAGTTGGTCAATGTGGTAGAGGATCCTGCAATCCATGTTCTTGGTCCTGGGTGAAAATCACTCTATTAAGCAGAGAGGGATGATAAGGTAGCATCATTTCCCCCTCCATTCTTAACCCCACTTATTGTTCTAATGTGAAGTCCCAATGCATGTGACAGAGGATTTGATGACAAGAAACACAAAACAAGGCAAGATTCCTCCCTTCCAGCTCTGTGCTTTGGTTCCCTTGTGTGTGTCCTCTCCTGCCATGGTCTGTGAGCTCTTGTTTGGGAAGTGATGGGATCAACCAACCATCTGCTGCTCTTCTTCCACACCCTAGCTGCTTCTTCTTTAAAAAAATTTTTTTTTAATCCTCACCCCAAATACTTTTTCATTGCTTTTAGAGAGAGAGGAAGGGAGAGAGAGAAACATCAATTTGTTGCCTTCTGTATGGGCCAGAACTGGGGATCGTGCACACCTGAACTGGGGATTGTACATACCTGTATGGGGGATTGAACCCCAGACCTTTCAGTTACAGGGGGACACTCCAACCAACCAAGCCACACCAGCCAGGGCCCTCCCCTGGCTTCTTAGTTTGTTCCCTTTAGAGCTTGTGGATCAGGCAGCCCATGAGCTAGCATCATTTATTCATTCCGTTAACATCAACAGCCCTGTATGCTCTCCACTCTGCTGTGTGCTAGAGCCACCAGGCTGAATTATGCATGCCTCCTGCCTTTCAGGATTGGAACATCTGGTAGGGAGAACTGATATGCAAAGAGCCAATCTATGGAAATGCAAATTAAAGACCAACTTACGGTGCTCAGATTGGAAAACCTACATGTATGAAGTGTTGTTGAGGATGTATAGCAAACCAGGTCTCTTACACACTACCGGTGAGAGGGTCAACTGATACAAGGACTTGGAAAGTAGCTTCACTTTGTTTAATAAAGGGGGAGATGCACATATGCTATGGCTGGGAAGTCCGTAATTAGGTACCCAGGAGGAGTTCTTGTGTGTGGGCTCAGGATGGCGGTGTTTGAAACAGGGAAACGCAGGGAACAATATGAATACGCTTTAAGACTAGAATGAATAAAAACATTTTGGAATACCATGCAGCAGCGAAAATAAATGCACTACTACTACTACTACTACAGACATCCACACGCACGAATTTTACCAACAAACAGTAGAACAAGAAAAGCAAGTCACAGAAGAATGTGTTGACCATGATATATGATATATATTTTTTTTACACAAAGGTCAAAAACTGACAGAATAAGCTACATATATAGTAAACATTTTTAAAAACAGCAAGAAAATGAAAACCACCAAACGTAGGCTAGTGCTTACCTCTGGTGGGCGGGGCCCAGGAGGGACAGAGTCCCAAATGATGTCACGGCCGAGCCTTTGCACAGGCCTGTATCTGGGATGTTCATGATGCCAGATGGCGTTTTCCCTCATTTAAAACAAGTTCTATAGAGATATAATTAAAATAAACCACACATACTTAAAAAGTATAATTTGATCATTTTGACATATTTTTCAAGCTCATTTTGGTTATTTTAAGTTCTTTGCATTTCTGTACCAAGTTTAGGTTTAAATGCTTGAGGGTTGAGCAAATGTCAAAGGATCTTTTATGTTGGATTTCCAGGTACACTGATTATTTACTTAGTGAGAGGGGAGTGGGAGCAAAGGGCAGTGGGAGAAACAGAGGACTTCCAACTTGGAGTGTAAGCATCTGTAGCAGCCTGATGCCATCAGACCAGAGGAGGCCAAGTCCTTTGCCGACTAGACAGTCAGTGGTGTTCATCCGTGAAATGCTGGGAAGTGCCCCATGCACCCATGACCTGGGCACTGAATGGCACCCTTATGCTGAATACCATCCTGAACTTTTTCTCCACTCGCCTCTTAGAGGACATGGCAGTGGTAAGACACTGACGGAGCCAGAGAGGCGATTCCAGTCTGTACTTCCAGATTCTTGAGTAGCTTCTTCATGGCTGTTACATGAGAACATCCTGAAAAATGAAGTGGAAACCAATCTTTCCACTAGTGGGAAAGACCCTAGGACTCAACTTCCTTCTGTCTAAGCCAGGGTCTTAGAGAATTGGATGAAGCTTATGATTCTTCCCCCCTCTGCGTCTTCCCCTCACCCCCACTCTCCCCACCCCCACCACCGATGCACCTGTACGTTTGCGTTGTGTGTTGGAGGGCTCAGGGAGGCAGATGTGGAGGGCACGTGTCATCTAGCATCCAAATCCCCCTCTTCCTTGAGAACTCTGATCTCCTGTGAAAGCAGTTTGCTATTGTGTGTCATCCTGGTGGGGGGGGCAATTCCTGGTGACAGCCATCCCCTGTTGCCTGCCATCATGAACACAGAGACAGAGGCTTTATCTATCTTGTTAGATAGGGGGTCCTGGGACATTAGATATGGAATGAATGAAGCCAACATGAAGGGAAGGGGAAGGTAAACATCCAAGCGGTGTCAGAGACTGGAGCAGGCCTATCTGTTCATATGTTGTGACATTTTTGTGTCCCTTACACAGTGCGTGATCATAGAGGATGTTTGGTAAATGATAAATGAATCAGTGCACAGACAGCAATACTGTCAATGGATCCCATTTCTGCTAAACAAAAACACTGTCTAGAATCACAGACTTGTCAAGCTGCAACAGAGCTTGATTTTACTTTCTCATCTAATTCAAACCCTTCATTTTGCTGATAAGTAAACAGACACCCAGGAAGTCCAAAGGATGGGCCAAAATATCTCCTCCTTTACTCCCCAGGTATAGGCAGAGCTGGGTTCTAAATATTCAGACTCCCAGCCTATTTTCCTTTCAGCTACTCTAGCTCCAAGTCTCTAAAAGTATATTTAGATATTTGCCTATTTAATTAGCCACACACACACATAAACATATTTATGGCAGAACCATTGAAAATGGTACCAGTTGGGGGTAGCCTTGATATCAGCCAGGATTCAGATTCAAGATACTAATTAACAGGACTGTAGCTGGTTATTAGTCTGGGTAAGTTATCCTTAGCAGGATTTTCAGGATCCCACAGCCTCCTTTTACTTCTTCATTTTGCGGACCAGAGTTTGCTGTAAGTTGGCTTTCTTAAGTCACTTGGGTAGACTCTTGGAAACTGGCCAGCACCTCAGCCTTTTTGAGGGGACTGCTGGGTTTGTGGGTCCAGATGGTCTTCTTTTAGAATCTAGACCACAAGTACGGCACCTTTCTAAAGACATGTGCACTGAATGCACATTTGCTTCAGAAAATGTGTGAAAAAGGCTTTCTAGCTAGGTGTGAAACAAACCGCCTATGGGCCAGTGTCCATGTTAGTTACCAGGCAAATAGAAGAGAAGCTTCAGAAATGTCCGAGACTGCCTTCACCTGAGGGCATTGTCATCAGTTTTAAATAAACAAATTGCATGTTGTTAAATCCCCAGGAAGTTCGTGGCAGCCAGTTTTTGAGTTCGGTATTGATTAGGAAAAGTCAGGCCCTGGAATCTGCAACCAAGTGTCCTCACTTGTGAGCCTCTGAATTTGGGTCTTTCCAAAGCAGACCCTGACACAAGGAGATGGGTCCAAGTGGCTTGTTTGGAAGATGGAATGATGGAGAGGGAGAGTGAGTCAGGAAAGAAGGAAGAACCAATAAAAGGTGAATCATGATCAGATTACTGCTGTGGGCACCTGAGGTTCAATCCCACTGGGGATCCTTCAAGAGATGGTGTAGATCGCATTTCAGGGTCATCCCACTGCTGGGGAGGAAGATGCAGCGTTACCCACCAACTTTTGTCCTTTATTGCTTAAGGGTTGTTCCTGAAGTGTCAACTCCCTGGCATTTGTGTGTGCAGGTGACCTCTCAGGGTGGCCAAGCCATGTGGTGGGGAACCAATGGCATATGCTATACTAAGAAAATGCTAAAATCCAGCTACTTGAGAAAATAGGATCTTTGTATAGCACTTTATAGTTCTTCTTTTCTTTAAACATCACCATGACAACCACCACAAAATAGAACACCTAAAGTTAGGAATAATTTAAAATTATGGGGAATGTGGACTCTAGGAGAGATTTGCATTTCCATTTGATGAGAAAGCTTTACAGGAAAAATTAAATACTGTAAGTTTATTCTAGCTCTTTACTGTTTATATACGTGCTGTTGGTCTGTCTGTGTGTGTCTCTTTCTTTTCAACATCCTGTGTAATTATAGTACAGTATAAAAACCGGGAAATTTATGTTGATATTGACACAATCCAGTGACCTTATTTGGATTTCACCAGTTTTACATGTATTCACTTGTGTATATTTAGTTCGATGTAATTTTACCAGCTGTGTAGATTTGTGTGGCCATCTCGGTGAGAGGTCGGACCCTGGAACCCTTGTGCTACCCTGGGCAGCGACCTCTCCCCGCTCCCACCAACCCTGCCAACCACTCCTCTCTTGTCCGCCTATATAGTTCTGTCATTTCAAGAATGTTCTGTAAATGGAATCGTGCAGCTGTAAGCTTTTGAGATTTTTTTTACTAAGTATATCTTCCTGCAGATCCATTCAAGTTGTGTGTATCAGTAGTTTGTTCCTTTTTATTACAGAGCGGTAGTTCCTGGTTTGGATGTATCACACTTCCTTTAACCGTTCACTCACTAAAGGACATTTCAGTTGTATAAAGCTGCTCTGAACAACTGCGCACATGCTTTTGCGTGAACGTAAGTTTCCATTTCTGTGGCATAAATGCCCAAGAATAGAATTTTTAAGCCATTTAGTAAATGTATGTTATTTTTATGAGAAACTGGCCCACTCTTTTCCAGTGTGGCTGTACCACTGTGCATTCCCAGCAGGGATGTACGAGTGATCCACAGCCTCACCAGCATTCAGAGCGTGTTTGTTTTTTCCTTTGTCTTGATCAGGGAGTCAGGGGTGTGGTCTGTGTTTTGGTCCGCAGACTTCACAGGAAGTCATTCCCATTCTTGGGCCACCTATGCTATGTCTTGCCATTCTTGCTCTTCTGTTTTATAACTTCTTCTTCTTCTTCTTTTTTTTTTTTTTACCTTGAAATAACAACATATGTAATAGTTGTAATAGATCAAAGCATTTCAAATGACTAACTTCCCTCAGGTTAAAAAATAAAGGGCAGATCCCCACTTTGCAGAGATAAATAAGTGACTCATAATAGCCCGAATCAGTGTGGGAAGATGGACGGGATAGAAAAGAAAATGAAGGATAAAGGAACCAGAGGAAAATTGCCAAAGAAATCTATTATCATAAGATGTGAAGAATATTGAAATAGTTTGTGAGGTAAGCTAAATATCTTCTGTATGCACAGCAATGAAAAGAAATGTTATTTGTAGTGATACTGGGCTGTGAGCTCCTTTAAGGGGGGTTGGCTGGCTGTATAGAGTTAAATGACTTGTTAGAATAACACAATTTGGGCTGAAAAGGACATGAACATCCATCAGTTTCGATGTCATCTTAGAAATGATGCCATAGTTTTAGAAATGATGAAACTAGTGCCTGGAGCAATTAAGCTGCTTGTGCGAAGTCGCAGAGGGGGCTGACTGCAGACAGGGGCCACAGCCCCATACTGAACCGCCTGGGTTGCAGGGTGCTTCCTACATAGCTATGTGGGGTGATTCATTTTCAAAAGGATTTTGATCTCGACCTGTAGCAGGTGTTTTCATTTCATATTAGGGCATGCCCTGCTTTCCTCGGCATGCCACCTGCTGTTAGTTGGAAGCTTCTCAGTTGTTCTATTATGTTGCTCTACACCCCTGACTGGACTTTTGAGAATGGGTATTAGAGGGAAGGTGCCGTGTCGCTGTGTAGAACTACGGAGGGTCTTGTTTATAAACATCCTCTTGTCTTCAGATGTCAGAGGCTCAGAAGTAAAAAGAAGAGCTGGTTGTTTTAAAAAACAGATTAGCCAGAGTATGTTTTAAAATAGCAAGACTTAAAGTGATTCAATGTTAATTGAATATTGAGTAAGGAAGAGGTAGGGAGTTAATTAAATGAGTGAGCTTGGAGTTTTGGGTAATTTTTTCATGATGTGTGGAGGAAATTGCTTCAGAGTTGGACACAGATCGGGGAGAGAGAGGCAGCATGATCTTTGGAAGGAGTAAATGAAAGCCATTTTGTTTGGTGGGAGAAAAATAAGCTTGCTGGACGGTTGGTTGTTCCTTTAATCTTGTAAAATTCTATTAAAAAACATTTTGCATTGTTATAGAAGGTTTCAAGTTATCTGAAGGAAATTTAGAAACTATGGAAAAGTAAACAGAAGAAAATAAATATCATCTGTCATCTCATAGATATCACTGACATTTTAGTTTATATCTTTTTAGATTTTTCTATGAGTATGTATCACTTGTCTATTTATACATATGTATTAAATGTTTATAAAATATAAGATCATATTGTTAGTAACTTACCATACAACTTAGTCCGTGAATACTTTTCCAATGTAATTTTAAATCATGAATATTCTATGGCACAGATGTTCTTAGTTAACTTACCCAATAGTATTTGCCTCTTACGAACAGCCATGTGATGAATGTTATAACTTTATTTTTGTGCTTATCTACAAGTATTTCTTAGGTTATGTTTGGAATTTCAATGCCAAATCAAATCTAAATTTTAGGACTTTTGACTTCTATTAAGAACTTATCAACCCAGAAAAAGAGTGTATTGATTGTCAAGTTTATAGGGCTCTCCATAGCCTTTCAAGAGTGAGTTCCATGATTTCATTTTAAATTCTCTATTTTATAAATAAAAGTTAGGTGTACTTATATTTTTATTTTTTTGATTATGAAGACATTATCCTTTTATAAAAAACAAATATTTGGGTTGCTGTGTTTGTAAATTTTCTGATCATATTCTTTATTATATTATTCTATTGGGGTGCTCATATTTTTCTCATTGATTTTTAAAACCTTATTACAATACGGAGTTTATTTCACATATATAGATAGTTTTGCCTCCTTATCATTTCCATTTGTCTGACACTGCTGCTACTATGTCTTATCGTAACATTCCGTATATACTTGAAATGAAGTGAAGGGTGGAGTTCTGTCTTTAAAAACCAAACGGTCGTTTTAGACAACACATTCTTGGCAATGGAACCTGGACGGCATTTATCAGACAAGGTAGGGAGTGTTCTAACTCTGCGTTATAAAAAGAACAGCCACATATCAACTGTTAGAGAAATCAAATAAGATGGACATTTTTAACAAGCTGTGTAAGCTATTTTCTCAAAAGAGTCTTCCTCTGCTGCCAAAGCTCTTGAAGAGCCACATGGTCAGTCATTTGGAAGCAATTCTTCATCTAATTGATGAACTTTGCTTCCACTTTGGGAGGAAAACCACCTTTTTCTACTCGCTTGCATATTTGCTTTAGTGCTTTCTACAGAATTAAGTTCTTTTTGGCATTTTAGGAGTTTTTCTCTGTTTTTTAAAGAATTCTTAACTTTTGATCTTAGTGTTGATGATTTTAAATCATTTTCATTCTGGTTTGATTTTTGTGTATTTTGTCTGAAGTATCATATCGATTCCTTTACTGGAGTTCTCCTTCTCCCTCTCCTTTTCCTCCTCCTCCTTCTTCTCCACCACCACCGTCATCATCATCACATCATCATCTTCAGCAGCCAGTTTGACTTTTTTTGTGGAAGATATACTTAGGAGTTTTACCTTCTCCTCTTCATCTTCTTCCTCTGATCAAGTGCTATCCGTTAAATGTACAAGCCCCGAACCACCCTTCAGCCACAAGCTGCAGGCGGTATTTCAAATAATGTCTTCCCCGAGGGAAACCATTGGTTGTATAGATATTATCAAAATTGCCAATGTTCCTTTAATTGGACTGCCTTCCTAATTCACTGCTTCTGCTTTTGTGATTCACACTTTGTACCAGTCCTTAAACTGACCATTCTTAAAGATGACTGGTGCTCATTTTCCTTATTATTCACCTTAAAATGATAATCTTTGTTAGCTGTTAGTTTGCAGCCGGAAGATAGTTCTGAGACCTTAGGGGGCTCGTGTTCACCTCCATCCAGTTGTCCATGGGTGGTGGCACACACAGGTGGGGATGAGGTGGACGGAGGCAAATGACGACTGTTCTAGGGGACAGTTGTGCAGGACAGAACCACACCAGGGTTTTTATGGATAAAAGTGCTTTGTGTACATTACATAGACTCACCTTTTAATTTTTTCTGTGTTCTCAACATTTTTTTCTCTGCTGGTTGTAGGCTTTCAATTTTGTTGATATACTTTTTGATGTTAGTGATGTTTGTGGCTGTTACTTGTTTCTTTTTTCTTTTATTTGTTTAATTGCTTTTAGTTTTTAGGCAGTCAAATTTATGGCTGTTGTAATTCCTACCATTGGTATTGTACTTAGAAAGACCATGCCATCCTTAGATCATGTAATACCTGTCCATTTTTTCTTCTAGTCCTTTTATTTTTTTCATCTTAAATTTGCGATTTATTTTGGTGAAAAGTTTTATTTTGGGATGCAACTCCAAATACTACATTCTAATTTCAGTTTGTAAAATAGCCACTGGGTGGTTACTGCCCAATAAGTACTGTTATGTTTCTGTAGCGAATACATTTGCATGCAAATGCCTGTACCTGCTAAACATAGTTATTTGCACCTGGGCCTGGAGCCCTACTGTGAGAATCACCAGTTAGTATAACCACAGGCACTGAAATAGAGAATAGGCTGACAGTAACCAGAGGAGGGAGGGGAGGGAATTTCAGGGGAAAATGGTGAAGGTTTTACAGGAAGTAGCATAAAGGACACATGGATAAAAACTGGGGGGTGGAAATGGGAAGGAGATGAGGAGGGCTGGGGGGTGGGCTGGGATGGGAGTAAAAGGCAGAAAACTGTACACGAACAACAATTAAAATAGAATTTTAAAAAGTGATTTAAACATTAAAAAAAAGTCAAGACAGGCCTTGGGTTCCACAAATACTAAGTAAGAGAACCATCACCATAATGCTGTGTGGCCCACCCAAATTTATTTATTTTTGGCTCCTTAAACAATTAAATTTATGTTCATGTTGTGTTTTCCCTGAGGCCCGTGAGAAGAATGTATATATTTCAGTCATTTGTCAGAGTCCACAGTTTGTGGAAAAAGTTTTCCTGGGGGGATGATGAAGAGGAGGAAGCTTCTCAAACTCCTCTTGGGACTCCGCAGTTCAGCCCCCGTACCAAGGGCTCCCAGATGGTGGGTTGCAGAGCCTCACACACCTCTGAGCACAAACAAAGCATCTTCCATGATGCCCGTCTCCAAATAACACCAGCTGCAGAACAGATTGTTTCCTACATAAGAGGTAAACTTGGTCTTTTATTTTCCTTTCTTTTTCAGAGCTTCAAACATAAGAACACATTCCAATTGTTGGATTGGAGGACTATTCCTACAGCATGCAAATGCAGGCAGCTCTGCTAGATTCGCAAACAGGCAAAAGAGGGCACAGCTTGTTACTCTTGTTTTTGAACTTCTTAAGATTATGTCTCATAAAATGAGTCTGGTTGCCAGTAGACACAGATGTTTTGCAGGTAGGTGACTAGGCCAGGGAAAATGGTAGGCAGAGAGAGCTACGAGGCATATCACGTATTTGGGGAACGCTTCCACCCATGTTTTGTGTTTGTGTTTTAAATTTTGGGAGGGACTCATGGGCACCTAGCAACAGTTAACTAAGTTAACCTTATCAGTAATGAGGCCGCTGGGCTTCTTTGCAATCAGACACTCAGCTCACGGGCAGTCAGTATTTAATTGGCAGCCTGGTAGCCAGTGAAAACGATGTGGGTTGAGTCTCACTTTAACAAAACATACAGTACATCAAAACATGCAATAGTTGCTGTGTTGTATCTGAAACATTATTACAATTAAAAAGTCGTACATTGAATTGTTTATTTTCCTTATTCACACAAAACAGATGCTCAAGACTCACTTTACTTAGACATAGCAAATTAGGGTCGGATATGTTGAGTTAATTGAATACTTTGTGTTCTCTGGAAGAATAAGTGTCGTAGCAGTTGTCCTGCTCCTGCTGTATTCGGAAACAATAAATGGCATTCTTACTGCAGTTTGATGTTTTTCAAATGCCTGGCCGGAGTTCAAGGGCTGCAAAGTCAGATTCCTAAGTAGTGGGTTGGGAAAGTGCTGTGAGCAGAGTGGTGTGTGCCCCTCCCCCAAATTCATGTGTTCAAGTCCTAGCCCCATTGTGATTATATTTGGAAATAAAACTTTTAGTGTTAATTAAAGTTAAATGAGGTCTTAAGATTGGTCCCAATCCTATGGAATTGCTAGATTTGTAAGAGCGATGAGAGATACCTCTCTCTCTCTCTCTTTGTCTGTCTGTCTGTCTCTCCCCCCACATGTGCATGCACACAGGAGAGGCTGTGAGAAGGTGGACATCTGCAACCCAAGAAAAGAGCTCTCACAAGACCCCAACTCTGCCGATTCCTTGATCTTGGACTTCTAGCCTCCATAAATGTAGGAAAATAAATTTCTGTTGCTTAAGCCACCCAGTCTCTGATATTTTTTTTATAGCAGCCCAAGCAGACTGAGAGAGAAAAAGAGATGGAGTGTGAAATATGTTTCTGAAGGGAACCTGCAGTAACTAAAGACTGACAGCAGTGGGCATTACTTTGTGAATAACCCTTTACAGCCGTAGCTTGGTGAACTTAGCGTGGTCCAGTGGAGACAGGACCTGCCTGGCAACATGAGGCTGGGCTGACCTCAGCATTGCCACTAGCTTGCTGCTATATGACTATTTTCTGGGTCTCAGATTCCTCAACTGTGCAAAGAGGTGATTGGGCAAGTTCTTCTTTACGTTCACTCAAGTACTTTGAAATGTCCAAGGGGTATTGTATTCTAATCATTGGAATATTCCAGTGGAATTTAGGTGCTTTAGTGTTCTCTCATGGGTAGATTTTTGGGATCCTTTCTCAAGTGAGTGCTGCTAGCTGACAAGGTGATGTTGTTTTATCTTTCAACCTGAAACTCAACGTTCATTTTGGGATGGGAAATGGTAAGGTTAGGAAATATCCTCCTACTCCCACACCTCTGAACTGTGGCAGTGGACTAGTCAAAATACAACTTTATCTGCATCTGCATGTCTCATTACAATTTATTTAGTGGGGCTTTCCAATAATTAAAAATGTTACTGTCCTTTTTTTCCAAAATGGCAAGCTGAACATCTCACAAAAGACAGCTAATGCCAACCAAATTTCCTCATAAGCTGCAACTATTCTAATATACACACATCCACACATGTACACACTCATCACTGTAAGGCCAGGGCCTCACATGGTTTTTAAATTCACTTTGTAGGGAATGCCATAATGAACACTCTCCGTGGGTTACCAGGCTGTCAACGTTGAGGGTTTGGGGTTGGTTCCGGGTGCACTGGGGGTGTCCGTGCATGGGGTGTTACGTTATAGCTGCAGGGGCTGTATCCCTCACTGGGACTGGACCCTCAAACACAGATCTGCACACGAGATTCCTGAGCCCTTCTGCATAGAAGGCCAGCACTAGGTCTTTCCCAGCCTTGCTTGGTTGTGTGTGAAAGCTCCTGGAAGTCCTATCAAGAGCAGCTAGTGCCTGTGAATAGAACTTGATGTTTATTTCTGGGATTAGCCTAGGTTTTCTTATTTCCCTATACACATTGAATGGCATTAGGGAAGGATGGCTCTCAATGGGTCTTGAAGACATGTCAAATGAAAGAGGGGAGCCAACAGAGAGGGTATGGAGTTTCCAAAAATCTGGCCAATGTTCAAGCTATAGACCTTGGGAGAATTATCTTCCTTCTTCAGGGGTGAATAAACACATAATCTCTATGGTATCTAAATCTATTAAAGAGAGCCTGGGGAGTGAGAAGTCCAGTTAAATTAGCTAATGTGGATATAAGCCTTATAATGTGTAAATGGCTTCCACATACATGATCTCATTGAATCTTAGCACAATTCTGCATTGGGTTCCATCTTTTTTTTTTTTTTTACAAGAATAGTTAAATTTTTATTTTCCGTTGAAAATAATGATTAAAATGTAATTCAGAAATGTATTTCTCTAGCCTGGTTTTTCACTTGCATCATGAAGGTGATGCCACATTAACTGTTCTGAATATCATGTTTTATTATTTTTCATGTGCTTTCTGGGCTGGGTATACACCCTATCTATATGTGTGTTATGTTTTTCCCACTATCCCAACTGAACAGTGTCATGCCCCCTCCCCTATGCCAGTGTGTAGCCTAAATCCAAAAGGAGAAAGCTGGATCACCTGCTTTTCCCCAGTTTTACACCTTTTGTTAAGGCATTTCAGAAACAGAAATCATCTGCCTTCTCCATTTCACCAATCAGTTCCAACACAAAGAACAACAAATAAAGCAATTTCTGTGATGCCAATGTCTTTGTACTTGCACACTCTGGAAGAAGCACATTTGCAAACAATCAGCTCCAGGAGTGTTAAAAGGCCCTCAAAAAACTAGGAGTAATACCATCTCTAGTAGAAAAGAATTCAAAAACATCCAGTTCCAAAGAGTCCCTGAGCACACTGTTCATTCCAGCAAGAATCTCCAGAGAGGTAATGAATGAAAGGCACATTTCCTCCAACTTGAGGACCACTGACAGCCCAGTACTAGAGATGGTTCACCAGCCAGGCTAAGCAAGGTTCTAATTCATGACATTCCCCCCTCCCAATTTTAAATCTTATACACTGGAAAAAATCTGATGTTGGAAGTAAACACAACACTTTAGACTAGAGGAGCGGCAGCTGGGGTGTAACAACTTTTCCACAGACTATTCAAAAATAAAGGATAGTTTCAAGACTTCTCCTCTTCCTTTTCCAGGAAATCAGTCAAAGTTCCATTGTCAATAGGAATTAATAAATATTCCACTCCATCAGTCCCCTTCTTGGTTCTTATAAGCTTGTGCTCCCTAAATTCAGTGAACTGGGCCTGAAGTGTCAGATCCCTATTGACAAGGAATGCCTCCCAACACTGCTGGTAGAAATCTTGAAAAGAAAGTCCAAGGTAAGAAGGGTTATCCTGGTTACCCAGCTGATGCTTTATTAGCAGCCTGAAAATCCCCCTTGCATTAGGGGTAAGGCTTCGTAAGACATGAGTCAGGGAACTAAGTATCAGTGATCCAGATTGTTTAACGAGAAGAGAATTCTCATAGGAGGTTTCTTCAGTGTAAGGACTATATGTAGTAGTTTCATACCAGAGCCAGTTATAAAGACTCTGCTTTACACGATCCCACATAAGAGGAGCCTTGAGGTGACCAATAGATGCTATAGGGTATATGTTATGTAAAGATGGCAACTGTCCAATAATTTGCTGGCTTTTGTCGCCTCTCAACGTTTCGCTATCCAAATTGTGGATGAGAAGGAAGAGTTCTAAAGAAGAATCTTCTCTAAATTTGTTTATTATCCAGTCTGGCTGATCCAGTTCACTGGGGAAAGTACCCGTATGATCGAGGACTTCTGTTATAGAATTCAGGATTGATTTCACACTGATTCCAGGAAAGAAACCATTGATAACAACATGAATGGAATCTTGCAGCATGGTGGCTCGAAACTGTTCTAGTAAATCTCTCTTAGAACCCAAACCGTAAAGTACAATGTTGAACCCCAGGTGTAACTGCAACATCCATTTATGAAATAATTGTTCATATTGTTGATTTAGTTGTTTGAGTTCAGCAGAAAAGGTAGGGGAAACCTTGCTCAATAAATTACGCAAAGTTTGCTGATCCAGTTTAGTTCTCTTTAGCTTCTGCAGTGTTCTATCAGAGGTTAAAACTTTGGAACTGCTGTGCGCTTCAAAATATTCTTCTAAGGCAGTTGTTTCATCTCTTTTCATTTTCTTAGAAGGCGTTTCTTTGCAAACAGGAGCTGAAACTACTCTATTCTGAGCTTGAATCTTTGAGCTCAATGTGACTTTATTAGTGTCCTCTTCATCTTCTTGTGCAACCCCTTCATCATCCTCCGAGTTGGAAGCAGAGTATTCACTTTCACTCTCAGAATGAGACCTTGGGACTATTAATCTTTTCCTTAGACCACGAGGTGCTGTTGACAGAAATTCACTTTTACCACTGTCCTTCGACTGAACTTCATCTAAAGTTGATTGCCCCTTGCTACACTGAGGAATGTTTACCGTAATTTCAGGATCGTTCTTCAAATTCAATGACACATTTTTTTCTTGGTGTTTTTGCTAGTTCTGAAGCTAATTTAGCCATCTTTTAAGGGTGTTTTCTGCTCTGAAAAGAATAAACTTTATTCCCACCAATGGTAGTAGAGCCATTTTTCAAAGATTCTTGAACATCTTGTCCTAAAACTGTCACATAGTTCTTATCTTTAAAGACTTCCTGGCCATCTTCCTCCAAATCATATTCTGGCTTCTTTATTATTTTTTTTGTGTTGACCAAAAGTTGAGGTCGCTCCTTTTTTAATTTAACTCCTTCTCTATCAAGAATATGATGAAGAACATCATCTCCCACGAACTGAACCTCCAGCATCTTGTCTTCCTTTAAGATCAATTTATTCATCCTTGCCAACCTTTAAAGGCACAGCATATTCTGCAGTTGAAAAATTTAGGTAGAGTTACCTCACAAGCTGGAGCTAAGCAGGAGAAGGAGGCAGGCTGCACTCACGCCCCCCCACCGTGCGGCTCCGTGGCTCCATCACCTCGTGCCTACCCGATGCTGATGCTACCCCGCTGAGTGATCGCAGAGGGAAGGAGGCTTCGGCCTGAGGCGGAAGGCCAAATTCTTGTAAGAGGTGCAGAGCGGCTCTCAGTGTCAGACGGAAGCAGGCTGCAGCACGGCTGTTGCGGGGGTGGGGGGGATGGGACCCCCAGGGTTCCATCTTTATTTAGCAAGTGAGCTCTGTTTACTATTCGCCAATGAGAAAAATGTGAATCAGAGAGGTTAAATGGCCTTCCTGCATCACAAAGCTCATACATGGCAGATTGGAAGCTTGAATCTATTGCTTATGGCCCCTAAAATTTCACTCTTACAAGGAGTAGAATAAAATGGAGTTCAGTGGGTTTGGGTGGAGGTGGAGAAAAATGTTACATGTTATTTATCCTATTTTTCTCCAATCCACTCTTATCACCCTTATGGGGTCACTGGGCAAAGGTCTCTGCCCAGATTCTAGGCCACAAGATGTCCCCACCTCATAAGCACTTGTTTATTCTCTCACTCCCACAAAACACAGCCTCTCTTCTTACTGCTTCCTTTGATTGTATCACATAATTTGGGTGTGCAGGTGGGAACGCAGAAATCCTGGTGACTCAATGACTGAGAACCATTAAAAAGGCAGAATACTGTTTTCTTGAAGAGAAACGTGACCTTTCAAAACTGAGACCCTCTAGACCAAGATGGTTTCCTACCTTTCCTGCCAATTCTTTTCCTTTAAAAAAATTTTTCTATTTAACATCTTCCTAAGTCATCTAGTGAGGGGGTCTGAAGTGTGAGGGCAGGTTCCCATGCAGCCTCTTCATTAGTCTGTGGCCTGACCCAGCACCCACACTCCATGTTCAGGGACTGTCTATTAAGGATGTTTCTGATGAAAGCTTATTCCAGATAAAGGAGAAGGGCTTCTCTCCCTTCCCATAGCTTCTCTCTCCAATTTGGCCATGTTCCCAACACAGGCTGTAAATCTGGATTAGTCCAAGTCAGGGTCACCACCATCATAGCTTGGCCTCCGCTGTCCAGACTGCGTTCCTACTCCATACCATGCCTACCCATGGAATACCCATGCCTACCCGTTCCTACTACAACCAAGTCTACCCATGGAATACCCATGCCTACCCGTTCCTACTACAACCAAGTCTACCCATGCCTCCAAGGAAGTGGGGCCACAGGTAAATATTATCAGCAGATGGACAAGTCTGGTGACTCATCAAATGTTTATGGCCCAGTAAAGCTCAATATCTTTTGGTATTATCTCAATCATATTATTGTTTAGTTTCATCTACTTTAGATAATAGTATAATAAAAATCATTAATTATTTAAGGAGTTTTTGATCAAATGGGTTATTTTCCTGTCTTCCATTCAATCTTTGTTCAACAAATATTTATTGAGCGCTTAGTATGTGCTGGTCATGTTAGCCATGGAGAATGCTATAAAAAGACAAAATGGAAAATCAGACAGAGATCCTGCTCTCATGGGCTTACTATTAAACAAGTAATCCCACTAAGGATGCCTAGTTACAACTAAAGATTCTGAAAAAGAGAAGGTGGGTCTGTGGCAGTGTTAAACAAAGGATCTTGCACTCCTGGGATGAGTCAGGGAAGAGTTCTCCGAGGTTATGAAACTAGGACTATCTTCTGAATGAAGAAACAGAACTTTCCAGGAGTCAAATAGCATAAAGTATGGGCAAAAAAAAGAGCTTTCCAGCCAGACGAGAGTCAGTGCAAAGACCCGTGGAGGGAGGAGTAGGGTGCTTTCTTGGGAATAAGGGTCACAGCAGCTGAAACTCAGAGGAGAGCTAGCACAAGCTGAGGCTAGAGAAAAGGGGATAAACCCCAAAGGGCCTTTTAGACCATGTTAAATTGTAAATGGTGACCACAGGACATATGGATTGCCATTGAAGACACCTTTGAAAAGGAAACTGGATACAATGAGGACCTTACATGGATAGGGAGACAACAAGGGGGCTGTTGCAGTCACTCTGATGATGGACAGTGGCATCTGGCACTTGGAATTAAGATAGTAACTAGTGGGTAAACATTTAGGCAACGATGGATTAGACATGTTCATGAAAGAGGGAACAGTATCAGAGACAACTCCTAGATTTCTGGCCTTTATGGAAGGATGGAGGTGTCATTTACTGTTGTTTAGTAGAATCAGGACACTGGGAGAGGGGCCAGGTAGGAGAGGGTTTCATGAATTCAAGCTCTGTCTTTATATTATACTAATGATCAGCTGCAAGGAGCAGAAAGTCCTACTGGATTGGTTGAAATAGTTAGGGATGTGTGTGACTCACAAGACAGGAAATCCAAGGTCATCTAAGCCTTGTAAAGAAACTCAATAATACAAGAATTGATGCAGGTTCTTTTCAGCTTTCTGGTCTACCTACCTTGGTGTTTAGTCCTTCACCTTTTTTGTTTATCTCCTTATAGTTTAAGATGGCTGCTGTGACCTTGTCTCTGTAAATGCATCCCAAGTAGAAAATTAGATGAAGGGCCATGGGGTGAGAAGATTTTATCCTAACAAAGATTTCCTTTTTACATAGGAAGGGACCCAGACATTTTACTTATATCATATTGGCCTCAATTAAGTTTTGTGACCACCTGTAGCTAAATGGAAGATTGGAAATCCAGCATTTTAGCTTTCTTGCTTCTACAGGTAAAGACAGACCAAGGAGAGGGGGCATGTAAATTGCTTTTAGGGTTAGCATATGTCTACCAGCCATATGGAATTTGAGGTGCTTTGTGTCACCCAATAGAGATTTTAAGAAGAGAGTTAGCTATATTGGTCCAGGGCTATTCTTTTTTCCTTCTCTTCTTCATCCTAAGGGAAAGAGGTGATTTGGTGACAGTTTTTAAATATAACAGGTGAAGCCTATATCCCAAATGTTCTTCATCTGCTCAAAACAAAAGGAAAGCAAAAAAAAAAAAAACCCTGACCAAGACTTTTGGTCAGCCAAAACAATGGTTCCTTAATATTAACTACTGGATTACTAGAGGCAAGTGACTAGGGGGACTTAAAATTGCACATGATCTCTATGTGCATCTTGCTTGAAAATAGCAGGGAATGAGCTTCCTGACCTTTCATCGGCTCAGCCAGCCTCTTAAATGGTGCATGGACCTGTAGCATCAGCTGTTAATTATGTGGCCCCTTTGGACTACATCATAAACTTTAATGCACCAATTATAATGATGGTAATAACCCTCTTGCTTCAAGGGCCAAATCTCATTCTTCCCCAAACATTCTTTCTATGAGAGGAGATGATGAGAACAAGTGTAGTGCTGCTTCATAGAGCATTGTCACTGAGGAGGTGACAATTGGTCAGAAGCCTGAAGGAAGGGAGGGGTGTTGCTACGAGGACTTGTGGGGATAGCACTCCAGGTAGAGGCAAAAGGAGTCCTAGGTTGTGTTAAGCAGTTTGATATTGCATAGGGATGGTTTATTGGAGAGTGTCTCAGGAAAGAAATGGAATATTAACATCAGACGCTTTTGCTTTAAAAGTTTTAAAGGAATTATGAAAATGATGCACAAGAAAAAGTCTAATTTCTCATTCTACTGCCGCATTTGAGCCCCATCCCCTGACAGCCATCCTCCTCATTAAGCTGGTTCTAGAATTGCATCCGTATCAATTAGGATAACTTGTGTTAGGAAATAGAAACCTTGACTAATATTTGGCTCACCTGAGTGAAGTCTGGAGATAAGAAGTTCAAGGCTTGGTTCAACTCAACAACCTTTCTCTCATAGTGTTAAGATGACTACAGTAATTCCAAGCATTACCTCAAACAGGAAGGAAGGCAAGGGCCCAAAAGGAAGCCCTTTTCTTTTCTACCTTTCTATGTTTATACAGAAGAAAATGAACTCTTCTGTACATTTCTGCCAGTGTCTCAGGGCTGGAACTCCGTCAACTGCTTTCCCCTAAAGATTATCAGCAGACAGGAGTAGGGCCACCATGATTGACCTGCACTGAGCTTGGTTCATCCTCAGGCACTGAGGGAGGGGCTTAGCTCCTCTCAACTTGTTGTGGCCAAACCAAATTGGTTTCTGTTGACTACGGAGGGAGGGGCAATTGCTTTGGGATAAGTGACCTGTAGTGTCTGCCATACCAGCATATCCAAATGGTCACAAAAGAGATGACTTTTTTTCCTCTCTGTATTCTGTCTGTATTCAGATGCTCACTAGTGTATTTCCTGACCACATCTAGAGGATGGATGTGTCCTAATTTGGGTTCCTCCAGAAACTGACCCGGGGCAAGATTCAAGTGCAAGGAGTTTCATTGGCAAGGACATAGAAGTGACACATGGACAGAAGTGACACATGGACAGCCCATAAAGAGTGAATTAGTAAAATAGCTACCAACTTGAGCAACTGAAACTTAATCCTGTGGGGAAATGGTAGAAAGCAAGTCTCAGAATTATTTTTCTAGGGAGAGGAGGGAGCTGAGGTGTTTGTTTACCCTCCAACTCCCTTTGGTTACCGGCTGATGGCTTCTCCCAGCACTCTTGCCTGCACATGCAGGCACAATGGTCTTCTGTGGTTCTGGAAAAAGCTTCTGAGCCCAGAGATGCAGGTAATCACTGGTCAAGGTCATCCAGAGCACAAAGAGATGGTAGGGTCTGAAGGACATGGGAGGGGCTCTGACAGCATTTGCTACACACCCCATCTCTAAAGTATATACACCACTCCCTTGATACGCACTAAAATGCCTTAGTGGAATACTTCTGGCTCACACCTGTAGCTTTGTCAGTATTCACCAGAAACTGCATGCTCCTCAAAATACAGATGGGCCAGACTCTGATAATTTTATTGACACAGCATTCTGCACAGTACTGTGTAGAAGTGACTGCTCTCTCTCACATGAAGAAGTGGAGATTTGGCAGACCCATCTCAGTGAACTCAGAATCAGCCCAGTGAAAAAATTCAGTGTTCCAAATTCTAGAACCGTAATCACATTTTGGGTCTAGAGATTTCCTTCTGTTTCCTTTGAATCCAAATGAAAGGAGCATAACAATTTTTAAAGTCTTTATATGGAGCAAAAGCTGTTTTGATAAATGTGGAATAATTCATTGAGGATGTAAGGAACGTTGAAGAGGCATCCTGAGAAAACCTTGCTTTTGATGTAATCTAGTTGGGTGGGTTATTTTCTTTCCTCCTGCTCCCCACCCCCAGTTCATTTTTGCCAAAGTAAGTTTCCATATGTTTTATCTAAATGAGTCACATTCAGAGAAATCATTCAAATGATCTGTGGGCACAGATACTTTTCTTTCATTTGTGGCATGCAGGTGGGTGGTTATAAGGAGTGGAAATGGTGGTGGGCTCTTCTCCAAACCTCAGATCCTGTGGCTTGCTCTGATTCTCCAAGCTTCTCTGCATCTTCAACTTTGTGCTATACCAGAGGGAAATAGCCTTAGTAAATTGCAAAGATTATTCAATTTCAGCCCACTTTAAGTACCCTTAAAGGGAGACTGCACTCATGACTTCTCAGGGGTTAGGCGATGCATCTTGCTATGAATAAAGTGCTGGTTGAGAGGTTTTAAATCACATTTGTAGCTTGGGAGACTAATATCAGAGACAGTTCTCTTCCTAAAAAGTAATGCCATCTGTGTCACTGACTGTACAGAGCACAAGGGTGGGGGTGCGGGGAGACCAGGGTTTGTTTAAAGACACGATAGAATCATTCAAAGGGTGTCTTTCAAGGGACATAAACACCTTACCCAGGTTAATAAAGGTCCTCATTACATTTTATATTATGAGCTGAGAGGTGCAGTTGTTCTTCCTATGGCACTTTGTATTGGTCAGCCTGAAAATACACAAATCTGAATGTACCTGAGGCAATGCATTTGATCTATGCTTGAAAAAAATGTCTCTGTTGACTGAGCTTAATGCTCTATTGGACTTTCACCCTTCTAATCAAAGGTTATTTTTATACATGAACCTTTATGGAGCACTCACATCTGGATGGACTGAATATGGTTTATTCTTAACATTTTTTTCCTCATTTTGGTTGATGTCCTCAAATGAATGAGTATGTTGTCAATTATTTTGTGGATTTCATTGCTAGTTGGGTTCAATAATCTCTATGGTCTCTTGGAAAAGACTCAATTCAATTGTACACACCCTTATTGAGCACTGATTTTGTGCCCGATGCTGGGATAATAAACTAGCCAGTGTGGAATCCTGCACAATTACTAGGCTCTCATAGAGACCACCCACTGCTTATTCTCACTGATATTTCACTTTGTTCCAGAAACTGAGAGAAGAAAAATAAAAGAGAGAGAGAAGCAAGAAAGGAAAGAAGGAAAAAAGGAATTGGAGCTCTAAAAATCTGAGATTTTTCCAAGTTGAAATCATGCCTGTGATAAGAACATAATTGAAGTAGATGCAAACACCTTGTCTTTCCCTTTTGTATCTGTGAGCATCACTCTGTTGGACACATTCCACATTGTGGGCAGTGTGATACACCCAGACTCCTGCAACTTCAGCTCTTCGAATGTTTCTAAAATCGGTGAATGTGAAGTTCTTTTATGGTGATGAAGTAGCTAATGTCCAATCCTGGCTGTTTCATCTGTGCTTTAGCAACCTCAGTGGCTTGGATGGAAATCCGTGTCTCACTCTACCTTCCTTCTCACTCAGTTGCCTTTCTGGCTGGGCAGGATTCCTGCAGCAACCACTCAGCTAACCCATTAGGTTCACTTATTTCATGGGCCCAGGTGTGTGGAAGCTTATTATGATCTACATAAACAACAGAAGTAGGTTAGGGTCAGTGTGTCTGCCTAGATTGTCGTTGTTATTTTCAAAATGTATTTATTATTTAGACCCTCCTTATTTCTATAGGAGCTCTGTGATGAGTTACAATGAAATAAAGGTAAGTAATTAGACTCATATAACAGGGCTAAAAAAGTGAAAACTTACGTAACACACGAAATGATAAACCTAGGCTAATAATAGCTATTATAATTCAACACTGATTTTAGTAGTGGGTTCTTAAGCAATCCAAGTTTTAAAATGTAGTGAGGGACTAAACTTTCATTGCCCAATGAGAAAAGAATACAAACTAATTCACCAGGAGGTGAGTTTTCTCCGTAGATCACTAATTCCCAATTGATATTTATTATACTAATTCTTGCTTACAGTCAAGGACTAACTATTGAACACCTTTGAAAAGAAGTTTGTTGGTTCATGAAGAAGAATCAGGACACTTTTTAGTTTTCACTTCGTCTGAGCTGCATCTTTTCTGGGCCAGAAACACGGACATGAGCTTTGTGCAGGAAACGTGACCATTGGCCCATTTCATCTCATGCCACGGTGGTTTGCGTCTCAGGCCCTTAAAGCCTTCACCATGGGCTTTTCCTGCGAGGGTATCTTGTTGTGGTTGTGTGGTTACCTGGTTACACGGGACAGCCTTCGTTGGAATTCCTCCCCCCCAAAGTAAGTTTTCCTTTATTTTTTCCCTTTAAATTATTTTCTCAGCTTTATTGAGATATAATTGACACACAGCACTATGGAAGTTGAAGGTATACAATACGATGATTTGATACATATTTCACAAAATGATTACCACAGTGAGGTTAGTTAACACCTCCATACCTTACATAACTGCCTTTTTTTTTTTTTGATGGTGGGAATATTTGAGATCTACTCTCTTATCAATTTACGAGTATATAATACAGTATTATTAACTATAGTCATGCTGAATTTATTTGCCTTGTAACTAGAAATTCGTATTCTTTGACTGAAATCTCCCCATTTCTCCCATCCTCCCAGCCACGGGCAGCCACCACTCCATTCTTTGTTTCTATGAGTCTGGAATTTTTGTATTCTATATATAAATAAGCTCAAACAATATTTGTCTTTTTTTGTCCAACTTTTTTCACTCAGCCTCATACTCTCAAGTCCTTCTGTGTTGTCACAAATGGGTAGATTTCCTTCTTTTTATGGTCGAATAATATTCCTTTGAACGCATATGCTACCTTTTCTTTATCCAGTCATCTATTGATGGGCACTTATGTTGTTTCTCTGTCTTTGGCTACTGTAAATAATGCTGCAGTGAACATGGGGTTGCAGATATGTCTTTGAGGTAGTGATTTCAATAAGAGATTCTTGAAATTGCCTCTCCTGACTCAACCTCAGAGGCCCTCGGAATAAGAATTGGTCACCTTGTTGGTGCTGGGTCTGTCCCTAAAGTCTCTGATTATTTCCCGGGAAAATTCCAGGCCTACTTAACAATTCTGGCATCCTTCGAGGAGCGTGGTACTCTGTTCCCCAGGACGTCATGAACGATGCGTGCTACTGCTGGATGCTGGTACTCCAGTCCCTCGGGAGATGAGAGTCAAGCTTCTGGAGAGATCTTCAAGATTAGGTATCATTTCGTTTCAGCACTCAGTGCCACAACTAATTTTGGTAATCTTTAGTGCTTGACAAAAAAGTTCTTCATCATGAATATTTAGAACATTTAATTTCTAAGACTCTGCCAAGTGCAATGACATCACAAGTGAGTAATACTGTATGTCCCAGCTTCAAAGGCTGACAAATAGTTTGGTGAAAGCAGCAAATTGAGCCTGGCTCAAAGCCATTTATGCAGCAGACATAGAACCCAGATATCAAATGTCAAATATTATTTAAAAACAAAAGAGCATTAAAGCAACAGAATGTTTTACCCGGATAGGTGATACTGTCCCAGGCATCAGAGAACACAAGAAGGAAAGATCAGAGATTAAAAATACATGAAAAACATTTAATAACTTTCAGAACATATGGAAATTAATGATATTCAGAGCCTGCAGAATACCAAGACTTTTCATCTTAAAATAATCTTCCTGCTGATGCACAGTTACTGGACGGCTCCCAAAATGCCACAGAGAAAATTAGATGTGAGCAAAAAAAAAAAAAAAAAAAAAAAAGCAGATTTCTGAGAATCAGAGAACAAGGTAGTAATAAAGTAGAATTATTGGTAACTAATTGAAGAGACAGTAATATGGAGATAGCACCAGATTGGGACTTGGGTCCATGCCCCAGTTTTCTCGTTAATCATCCTAATTAGTCGTGGACAAGATTTATGTCCTTAATTTCTTTATTTGTAAGGTGGAGTTTTATTTTATTAACTTTCAATGTATGTTTACATCTTTTAAACTGTATAATCTGTCCATATGACAAAGACTTAGGCCTCAGAATTATTTCTGTTAAAAGAATCTCTACTGAAGTGGGTAGAGGTTCACCCCAGACAACCCAGTGTTTGAAAACCTATTAAGAATTTGTAGCACAAGGAAGGACTGCTCAACTTCCAAGCTCAACTACCACTAGACCACACTGCTTGCAGAACAGAACAGGGGTGGGGAGAAGGCAGGGAAAGCAAACAGAGAGCTAATCCATGGAAAGCTTATATGTAACCACATCACCCATTTATTTTCACCTATTTCTGCTTGAAATGGGGATTACATTGAGTAAAAAGGTTAAGTGGGGCTTGTGCAACCCCTAATTGCAGTGGGGAGATTTCACCCAAGATAGACTTCTCTAGCTTAAGGCAGTTGGGGAGGGACAGAGAAAGAGAGAGAGAGAGACGTCTCTATGTCCCTAAGGTCTGGGCAAATGCACTCAACAATGACATATCTGATTCTCTTACACTCATTTACTATAATTGAATCAGAGCTTCAAAATTCTTGAACTCCGTCTTGCGTTTAACCCCAAGACCTTATTGGCAAGCAGGATGCCTTCTAGAGAGAGGACAAAACCAGAAAGCTTTTAGCTGACCCTGGATTCAAGAGTGATAGACCTTGTTCTAACAGCTCTGAGACCTGCAAAAATCACAAGAGTGTTGGGAGGTCACCAGTAGATTTTTGAATTATTAACGCATGTTTAACAATTAAAGAAAGACATTGATAGGCTATCAAGGCAATTAATTATTTAGTTGTACAAAGTAAAGAGGGGAAAAGGGACTAAGAACAGTGGGTATGAATTTTAGGCTGCAAAGGCAGTTACGCATGAAATGTCTGTCTAAAACTTTACTTACCTGAAATCAAATCACATCTGACTCCATGCCCTCAGCCCACAGGGCTAATGCAAAAATTAATCTCAGGTGTTAATAGCATTTTTTTTCTCTTGCAGACTCTCTTTTGCAAGACTCTCTTCCAGAGTCTTGCAAAAGTCCTTATTGAGCAAGGACATGTCTTATATGAAACTGATGTTTGGAAGCCAGGTCTACATAAGTGGGTCTGGCTATCAGGGACTCTGCTAAAACTGAGGTATGCTTGGGGACAGGAAAAATCTTGCCAAAGTCTTGGATTTCTTAGGCGTACCCCTGCCCTCCATTGCCTCCAGTCCTGCAAGGAAGCCGGTTGTGTGGCTGGGAACCCAGGCGTTCTCCACCACTTGAACACACTCAGCTCCATCTCATTTCTCTTCCTGCAAAAGCCTTAACTTGTCTCTCCAGTTCTCTTTAGAATTTTCAAGAAAGAATTCTTCCTTTATTTATTCTGGAAATACTATATCAGTCTCTTCCCCCAAGCACCTCTGAACTCACCAGAGGCTGGCAAAGATTGAACTTCTGGAAGGCAAAAGTTAATTAAGTTTCTTCTCTAATGCCAAAGATGTAACTGAAGATTTTAGACAATGATTTACATTTTTTGCTTTTCAGTATCTATAATCATATGCTTATTTTTAATTAGATTGTCACATGACATTAACAACTTCTAATACTTTAATAGGAAACATTGTAGATTCAATATTGTTCAAGATTGTCAGCTATTTTAATATTTACTGTAGGGTGTATTAATAGAGTGAATGTGTTCAGTTGATGCCATCAAATGGAAATATGGAACAATAATTTGTAAAAATCTAGTGGTGTCATGTATAAACTGATCAGGTATTGGAGCAAGAATCTCCAGGACAGAGCCCTCAAAATTACTTAAAATAAATCTTACTTATTTTGATAAACTAAATAAAAACACAGTGGAGAGAGAAAAGGTTGAGTTCAAGGATCAGTCAATTGCTTACCAAATCCTGAGCCTGTGAGAGGTGTTTCTCACACTATAAAAAAAAAAGGAAATTGAGCATGGAGTGGAGGTGAGAAATGTTCCTCAGTAAACCAGCAAGGCAAGAGACCGGGAGCAGAGATGTGGCAGGCACTGGTCAACGAGCACACACACAAGCTAGTGACACACCCTGAAATGCTGGCTGTGCCCTCAGGGGATTGGTGGCTCTGCCATCCACCTTCTGAGCTCCAACAAAGATGCTAATGCAAGATATTTGTTATTTAAATCTGAAGTTATAGTGTTTCTCTGTGTCTTATTATAAAATGGACAAAGAAAAGCCCTAAGTAACCCTTCAAAAGTGCATGATTTATTCCATTCATTCTTTTCTAGATCAAATTTGACACCTACTGCTCTTTTTTCCAAGGCTCTGTTTGGTATTTATGATGGCAAGCAGAGCACATTGCCTTCTGGGTTCTCATGCTGGAACTCAGATATATATTGCACTACAGGCAAGAAGAGAAAATATATTTTGTGGTAGTAATATGGAGCCCTTTTGGTCTGGACATTGGGACAAATCAGGGCACACAGACATAGCTTTACCTCTGAAAGATACCTTAAGTGATAGTTATATGGATTGAAAAATTGTTATTTAACTACAACTTGAAATTACCACTAACAAGTTTCATGGCTAAGTAAGATGCTCTAGAGTGACATACGTCTCAAGTCTGAAAACCTGGAGGTCATTAACTGGCCACCTGGAAACTGTGAAGACATGTTCTCAGCTCCAGAAGGGACATAGGAGAAGATGCAACTTCACTTTGAGCTCCTCGGTATTCTGATGGCAAAGGAAGATGACATACGTAATTCACTCAGTGCTGTAAAGTTTCCGCCTTATTATTCATTCCTTTTATTTTTTAAGAAGTGCACACTTCAAGGCCGTCTTCTCAGAGACTGAAAAGTTGGGCAGCATACCATCTCCTCATTGCAACTGAGTGAAGATACTAAGATTTGTCCACTGCCTGAGAGATGGGAGCATATAATGATTAAGAAGATGAATTCTGGGGTCAGCCAACGGGGTTCAGATTCCAGCTCTACCAGTCAGGAGCTCTTTGACTTTGGGCAAGTTACTATACGCTCTGTATTCAGAATAAATGAGTTTATATATATATAAATTATGCACACACACATATATAAACATATTTATCTATAAACATACTGTCTATAAATGTTATATATGTAGAACATACCTGGCACATGGTTAATACCACATGTTTGCTATATAGTTTAGAAACAGAAGTAAGGTTTTGCATATTTACCTCAGAAATTTTAGGGAATGGCTTTGAGTCATTGTAAATAAGTTTTTGATCAGCATCAACCATTATAAATGAAATACAAATGACTACTTACCTGGAAGCTAAACAAGCACTAGGATGGAATTTCAATGTCCTGTTTAGATTAGCATTTCACTTCTGGTCCCTGGAAGAGATTTGTTCATTTCTGATCAATTTATCTTCAAGAGGAGGTAAATCTTATTCTAAGTGTGAGTTTATTGAGGTCAATTATGGAATTATAAAAACTTCAATGTAATAAACAAGTTTATCTTTTCTTTTTTAATTAGTACTCATATTTCTTCCCCCATGTCAGCAAATGAACAGACATTAAAATTTCATCATGTTTCTCTAAGTTTGCAAACCAAGAATCACTAAAAATAAAATGAAGCACAACAATAACAAAATAACACCACAAAACAAAAACAAATTAGAGACCTTTTCTCTTAGAGCTTTTCATTCACAAAACTCTGTTGTTTTCTTTCTCCATCCACTTCCTTTGGTGTATTAAATGCTTAGCACAGAGCAGATGTTGACCAAGAAGCCATTACAAGTGTTCCCCATGAGCCCTCTAATTTAGCTCTGATGCTATGAGGTTACCTTAGGAAAAGAAATGTGGGATTTGATATCTTCAGGCAGCCACTGTTCTGGAGCAGGAGGTAAGATACAAAACAAACAAACAAACAAACAAACACAAAGCACTTGGAGAGACAAAAGAATGCCCAGGGAAGATAAGAAGTTTTTGTTTCATCTTAGAACAACACATACAATCAAATGCTTTTAGTGCAATAGGAGTTCAGGATTGATTAAAGTCCTACAAAAAGGTGGATGCATAAATAAAAAATAGATTTTAGTATTACTCTCCAAAATAGGTTTGGATTAGTTTACGGGGTATTGACAGTTTGATGGGCTCTAACACAGTACAGCCAACAAAGGCAGAGATGTGGAATATGGTCCCATGAGGAGGGTTGCAGGGTGGTAAAGATGGTAAGCCTGGTATAGAAGAAGGGAAACCAAAGCTGTCTTCCTATATTGAAATGATGATTTGGAAATGGGGAAGTAAATTTGTTCCCTGTGACTCTAAAGATCACAACTGGCATACAGGTGAAAGTTATGGCAAATTAAATTTTAACTCAGTAAAAGAAAGAATCAAGAAACAATTAGAAATATCCAGGAAGTAGATTCAGTTGCTTTGGGACAAAGTTGATGTTCTTGTCAAATTAGCTCTTTTGACCAACAGCATTTAATCGTCTATCAGTGATTCTTTAGAAGATCACATTGAGTGAAAGGTAGGTTTTGCTTATCTCTCAAGTCCCTTGAAACTATAACATTCTGTGAATTATAAAATATTTTAAAAATCAAGATTTTTATGCCAGGAACAATCAAAGTGCAGTCTGAGTTACACAGAGGGAAAATGTACGTGGCTTTTCAAAAGTAGGATAGAAAGAAAATTGGTGTATTTTCTCAGTCTTCAATGGGTATGTGTGGACTTCCTCTATGAGCATTTATTAGGCACCCTTTACATGCATAGAAAAACCTCCTGTGTTGGGCAGGTGTCATGATTTTGGGAGGACACAGCATGTGAACTCCCTCCCTATGGTTTTGGGAATTCCTTTACAAGCCCAGTGTAGAGGTTAGTCCTACTTCCTAGTTATAAAAACTAGTTTCAAGCATCTAAGACTTACAACCTGGAATCCACAAATTAGAAGCACTTGTTGGAAATTTGCAAGGGTTGTGAAAGTTCTTCTCAAGGGGTGAGGGGGTTTCAGGAAGAGGTCCTGGAGCAGCAAAAGCCCCAGTGTTTGGGGTAGTGCACGTGTTCCAGGTTGCAGTCTCTGTGGGGCATGATGTAGCATCTAACGCCTGCTGGTCATGGCCAGGGGCATCCTCACCAGATCTGCAAAATGATTTCAGGTATAGTTCCCAAAGGCAAATTCCTAAACCTCATTCTCCAGCCTTTCCAAAATTTCTGTGTAATATACAATATCTTTCAATAATTTCTTCTTATATTAGTCAGTGGGTATTGTTGTTTTCATATGACAACTCTGAATGATACTTAAACTGGCACCAGGAACAGTTACAATGGACTTTCAAGAAAATAGGGGAGTCTAGAATTTTTTTTAATGTTTTGCTTGGGGCTGAAGATTGTGAAAATCCAACTGTTTGTTTTAGATCACGTAGACATCAAAAATATGTGGGATATAGAAATGTGTACACACACATACATTTTTACTTTGAAATAGGGAATATACTAACTATATTCTATTATCCTATAAACAGAATACTATTTTTTCTTTTTACCTTTTGACCTTCTTCACCCATTTCTCTCCCACCTATCCATTCCCCACCTCTGGCAATCACCAATTTGTTATCTATATCTATGAGTGTGGCAGTTTTTTTTTCTTTCTTTAGATTCCACGTATAAAAGAGGTAATATGGAATTTCTTTTTCTTTCAGACTTATTCACTTAGCATAATGCCCTCAAGGTTCATAGTTGTCACAAATGGCAATACTTCATTCTTTTTTATGTCTGAATAATAATTTATTGTACATATATTCCACATTTTATTTATCCATTCCCCCATCAGTGGACATTTAGGTTGTTTTCATGTCTTGGCTATAGTAAATAATGCTGCAATAAATATGGGAGAGCATATATTTCTTTGAGTTAGTATTTTTGTTTTCTTCATGTAAATACAAAAGTTGAATTGCTGGATCAAATGGTGTTGGGAGGTGCCCTGCCTGGTTTCAGAAACTGTAATCCCTTGTAGCTAAGGCTGAGTAAAAAGACCTTGGGACCATAAGCCACTTAGGAGACAAAGCTTATCTTCCTGGTAGAGGTGCTGCCTCTGCCCCCTTTCTTTTCACCCTGTTTGGCCCTGGGCAGATGACTGGTTAGCCAATGACAGGTAAGATTCCTCAAAGGAGGGAGGACCTAAGACAGGCATGGTCATGAAGGGGCCCTTAGGGAAGAACTTGGGGAGCTATAGAAAAAGGGAGTGATGGACCCTCACCCCTCATTTTCAACACAGCCTGAGTCCTCATGGTGTCTGCAAGGAGTCTCTTAATCTCTTGGCTGCCTTACTTCCCCTATCCACCTTAAGCCTGAAACAATGCTGGAGGTGGATGTGGCCCTGTGCTGGAAAAGACGGGTTCCCCAAGGCAATCAGGCTTAAGAAAAAATGCATAAAATCCTATGAAACCTACTTTGCTAATACCTTCAATTTAAATGATAAGGGTCCAAGCATGACATGAGTTTGTTTCCCAAAGTTTTATGGCCCTTAAACTATCCAACCCTGACTTAGAAAAAGCCCTCAGCGTTCTTTGAATGTTATTTATTGTTTAATCATTTCTGCCTGACAATGATTGATGAGCTTTACATATACACCCTGTATTCCTATGCAAATTAAACCCAATAAGAACCTGCCAAGGCAACGATTGGGGCACTCTCCTCTTGAGAGAGTGGCTGTGCCATCCCTTTTTTCCCACAGGACTTGACAGTCCATGTGACTTTGTCTTGTCTCATCCATAATGCTGCAGAAACTGCTGGCCAGTGTCCACATCAATATGGTGGTTCTGATCTTAATTTTTTGAGGAACCTATGTACTATTTTCCATAGCAGCCACACCAATTTATATTCCCACCAACAGTGCAGAAGGTTTCCTTTTTTCCATGTCCTCTCCGACACTTGTTACTTCTTGTCTTTCTGATAATAGCCATTCTAACCTGTGATGTTCATCGTGGCTTGATTTGAAATTCCCTGATGATTAGTGATGTTAAACATCTTTCATACACCTTTTGTCCATCTGTATTGGCCAACAATTTTGAAACAGTTGTAAATCAAGTAACAACTGGAAAGATCACTGAAAGACTTCAAAGTTTTAGACCTTCTAAAGTCTAAAAATTGGTGTAGCAGTGAATTCTCAGTTAGCTAGATAAAGGAAGAAAGAATATAATATTACATAAATTAAATTGATTAATATGGGTGCTCTTTAACAGAATTCTGGATTCCATGTGCTAGTTCAAGTGGTTGCTTGTTTTAGCTCTGGTTGAGGTGCCAGGACTTCCCTTGGTGTTACATAGAAGAAGAAATCCCAACTCTTTGAAGATGAGAATGGTGGACTGGGTTTATCATGTTTAATCTACATATCCTAATTACTGTATTTTGCTGTGTATAACACATACTTTTTTCCCCAAATTTTTGAGGGAAAAATAAGGATGGACATTATACATGGGAATCAGCACTAAGATGGGGGTATGCAGTATACATGGCAAAATACAGTAAGTCCCATTGATAAAAATAGTAGTAAAATACACATCAACACTTTTGTAAAGTCCTATAGAACCTGTTCTCCATAGGCTGAAGATTTAGTGAATGATGTTGACGTTTAAATGAGTTCTCCATTTTGAATGTGGAAACAAGAAGGTGATTATGTAGGTACCATACTAGACAGCAGAGCTGGCATCAGAACCAGAATTTTCTGATCTCCAGGAGGCTCTGGTGATGGTAAGTTGGTCATGGGACAGTAGGATAGAAATGAATGGCAGCCCATTAAAATGTTATTTAATTTGTATAACTGCACAAGAGTAGACCTGGTGAACAGAGGCCTGATAGAGTGACCAGAATAGAGGCACAGCCCTGTGTTGTGCTTGGGTCTCAATTTATAAAGCTGACTGGGTAATGACAGGGAGAAGCTGACACCAATGAAAGATGTTTGTTACTTACGTTTCCTGAGAGAAGGATGCACACCACGCAGGGCCATAGGGGAAGCATGAGGCTTTTTTTGCTCTAGAGGTAGAAGCAGGAGAGGGGGTATTTCTTGGCCATAGCTCTTACTGGGGTTTCTGTGGGAAATCTGATCTAAGGTGACTCAGTAAATTCACCATTAGAAACAAACTTCTAGCAACCCATCCTTTTAAAAATGAAACAATGAAGTCTTCCCCATCTAACACTCTACCACATCCATAGTTCTTTTTCTGTGATTTTCAATAGTGCAAAGATAGCTCATAAGCACTCTGGTTGAGAAATCAGATCTGGTGTTTCCTTGCAGGACACCAGTCAGGCTATCTTATTCATAGAGCTTGAGACTCAGATTTGAATGGGGATGAAGTTGAGTTTTTATTTAGTTATGCATTTCTAAATTTCAAATATGAGAGTTCTCCTGTGTAAAAGAATGCCCAGGCTATCACCACCTTCTAACAGTATTTCTGTATTGAAATCTGATCTCTCCCCCATAGAGACACGCCACGGGCTCCGAATTACTGTGTGACGATGCTATCAGTCACTGGGAAACTGCTAATGTGTCCCATTTAAACAGGCACATTGGATTTCAGACCAGCACAGGGATGGAAAGCAGAGCTGACAGCTGCTCCGTCAGTCATCTTTCTGCACTGTGCCTTGCAGCTGTTTAGCACTATCACTTATTTACTGTTTAAAATAGACACTTTATAACAATAATTCAAAAGCCAACATGGCCACAAAGGGGAGAAAACTGGCCCTTAAGGTCTGGGGAAAGTCTGTGGTTGGGTATATGTTGAAGCTTATGTTGTTTGAATACATCTCATTACTCACTCTGAGCGACCCTTAGTCGGCCACATTAAAGTGATCAAGCTCACCGCAGAGTGACTAAATGGAAATATACAGCCCACTCTGCCTTTAAACCCTTCTCATGAAATTAAAGTGCTTAAATACCTAAGAGAGATTTCCCTGATTCCAGAGCTCAATGGCTATATCTTAACTGGCTTAACTCTCAGTCTTGGTTCTTGTATACTACATAATTAAGTTTGCTGAACGCTGACTTCTTCCATAAGAAGTGTCTCACCCAGTAAATTTTTCTCATAAGCCAATTTGTGACAAAATGTAGCAAGTAAATTATGAGAGAGGGAGAGGGCAAGTGCCTGAGAGAGAGAGAGAGGGAGAGCTGAAGATGACAGTGACTTAGGCTTTGTCTACATATAAACTGGCTTAGGAAATTTGAGCATTTCAGTCATTGTCATGACTGCTATAAATCAATATAGGTGAATAGACAGTGGTGAGATCCATTTTGCTCATCAAAATGGCTGTACTGTAGTCCAGCATCTTGTGACTATAAATTGTACCTCAGATTTGAATTGTGTTTGAAGGCAGACTAGTTAATTGCATAAACTGGAACTAGGCTACAGAACTTCAGGTAAGATATTCTAAAGTTAACGTCCCATTCACTGACGAAGGTAGGGCGAAAGGAAAATACACTGGGTGAAAAACAGAGGGAAAAGCTTCTCTTCGTATCTGCCCCGGAACTAAAGAGCTTCCCCCAGTTACTCTCAATATCAGGACTAGAAATTAAAGTGCACAAAAATTCAGGGAAATTCCGCTGGCATTATTGGGCAGTCAACCTTGATCAATCTGTGTAAACCATAAAGATAAGACAGAAAATTTGCGGTTTTATGTATAAAAATTAGCTGTTAACAGAAAAATTATTTGTGAATGGATTAGACCAGGATGTATGGTATCTATTATCTGTGATTTATGGTTTAAATTGCTTTCTGTTTACGATTGAATGAGATAATCTGTTTTTTCCCCAATGGATTTAGTTGCCATCAGATGTTTTCTTTTTACTCTGTGAAATGAACTTAAAACAATTTAAAGATGCTCAAGAAATCTTGTAAATTGAATATTTTTTTAAAATTAAATGTGTGCTTATTTTCAGGAAAAGGAAATTTATTTTGAAAAACCCAAGTGAAATTAACACATTTAAATATCCAGGGTTTTACAATACTCTCATTTGATGAGTCTCTAATATACAATTAGATAACTACACAAGTTCTTTTGTGTGGGGACACTGGAAAGTTGTGGGGAAGGGGGCACTAGGGGGTGGGAAGGACATGTGCCTTGCTTCCCCTAATCTCGCCAACCCTCTTTCTCTTATGTTTTACATTATGTCGGGAGTGGAACTATCAGTGGATGAGAAAGGGAGCACGGTCGGCACCCCAGGCACTGAACATTGACCTGAAAGTGTGGGCGAGGGCAATTCGAATTGTTGAGGGTGGGAGAGAATAGACAGATGAAAGAGTAGTGGCGCCAGGTGAAAGGGGAAGCTTCTGTCCCCAAACCCAGGCCTTCTGTGGGCCGGAGTCCTCCCTCACACATCAGCTGTGCAGCCGTAGTGCTCCAGTTGGGACTGAAATGATCACTGTGCACGTACATTAACCAAAAACCATGTTATCAGGCAGGTCCTTGGGAAGGTGGCAGGATCATCATTCACACACAAGAAACTTAAGGATCTCAGAACAATGATCCAGGTTAGGTACACTCTCACCTGGCCAAGGGGGATGGAGAGGACTATTTTGGGGGAGCCTGAATCCCAGCCAGAGATAGGTGACCAGGAGGCAGGGGCACATGGTATGGCCCAGGCTGTCTGTTATCCCTGGATTGGCTTGGCTAAGACTTGTGGTCTCCATGAATTTCAGTTTCCCTTCTTTGCAAGTGGCTGATGAAGCTGGTGGCTTTCCAGGAGCTTGTCATTCCAAGAGATCCAGAGGAAACAGTCTCAG
The DNA here is from genome assembly GCA_004027475.1 of Anoura caudifer. Lineage (NCBI taxonomy): Eukaryota > Metazoa > Chordata > Mammalia > Chiroptera > Phyllostomidae > Anoura > Anoura caudifer. The sequence goes on from PVKU01000253.1 coordinate 592,936, forward strand.
AAAAGGCCTTGGTTGAGGAGGGGGAAGACCCAGACTTGGGTTCCAATCAGCTGGCATTTTTTCTTCAGAACCAACTCCAGACCCGTCCCTCTCTCCTTTGGAAAGTGTCTCTGACTGCAAATGGATTCTCTGAGGTACAAGGAGGTATGCAGTTTCCTTTAGAACATGACTGTGCTTTGGGGTCATCCCTAATATTTATGGGGTTCTGAGCAACAGTACAAATGGCAGCCCAGCAACCAAATGCCTGAATGTTTTTAATGGAAACACCAAGATGCAAACTCTTAAGCAAAAATTGATAATAACATAGATCGGGAGCTCTGGCTATGGCCTGTTTCTCACTGGTGCTATTCCTGGGAAAGGCACCACTCTTCACATCCGTAGTTTGTGTGTTACAGCCTCTCTATCCAGGGTGCGCATGATCATTGCCTTGGGTTACTTATAAAAAATACTGTTTCCTGGGCTCCGATCCAGAACAATTAACGTTGTGGGTGGAGTTTGCATAAGGCACTTCTAAAAAACACTTTTTAATAAGATTTTTTTTAAAGGCAGAATCTTTAGAAATCAAGAAAAAAGACTTAGATGATATTAATGTGTAATAAACTTTTTAATGTGTAATAAAGCCAAGAGTAATAAACTTTGATCCATACAAGAAGGGATTTATTCTCTTAGAACCCTTTGGCTCTTCCTATGTCAGATTCTATGAAAATTTCATTTGACTGTTCCAAAGTTTGATATGTTCATATCCTTTTCCCCAGTGCTAAATCACTCTGCATTTCCAGGCCACCTTTGGGTTGTAATAGCTTTTCAGCTTTTTTGGAAGGAACACTGTAGCCTAAATGCTCTGATCTTCTAGTTTCATAGTCTGTATGTACTTTTCATGACAAAATTTCCTGCCCCTACTTAACGTTCAGTCACTCTTAAGCCAATCAATATGGTTTTTCTTTTCCAATGTTATTTCTCATTGTACCCTAAAATGCATCCTTCACTCTGGTCTGGCCAGGCTCCTTTTTGCTAAACTATTAGTCAATAAAATTAATTCATTTAACTGTTCATTCCTTGAACAGATGTTTATATTTCATCCCATCTATCTTCATCTACGTTCACCCTTAAGATATGCAGTGTGGTTTCAAATGCTCGGTACACACACACATACACTTCACACCTGTCATTCTAATAGCCTGGGATGCTAGTCTGCCAATGGCGCTAAGCAGGAAAATGACTATTATTCTCAACCCAGAGAGGTAAGAGCAGTGAAGTATTATTCTTCTGGACTCTTCCATGTTCGGGGTCAATGGAGGTCAACTTTCTAACTTCCATCTCCCTCTTGATTTCTAAGAATTGGAGGAGCAATTTATCATGGACCCATGCAGATTAATAAGTAAGAGTCCAGGTGTCTTTGGAGTGGTAGCCTTCTGGTTCTTCTGAAACCGCAAATACCTAATTGAAAGAATTTGTTGTAGTCCTCAAGGTCAAGTGTGAGTTCATTCCCCTCCCCATCTTACCTCTGCATTCTGAGGTTCCTGCTTGGCTGTGCTTTGAGGGATGGGTTTTGGGCTTTCAACATAGGATATCTCTCCATTTATTTATATCTTTGATCTCATTCATGAGTGTTTTGTAGTTATTTGCATATGGAATCCTATTACAGTTTGTTAGGTTTATACCTAAGTATTTCATTTCTTTGCCCTATTATAAATAGTATTGTGTTTTTAATTTCAAATTCCATTTTTCACTACTGGTGCGTGGGAAAGCAATAGACTTTTGTGTATCAACCTTGTATCCTGGCACCTTGCTATTTACTCCTTTATTTGTTCCAGGAGGTTTGTTTTATATTTTTTAAAAATTTTTGTAGATTCTTTGGGTTTTTTTATGGAGATGATTATTTTATCTACAAATAAAGATGGTTTTGTTTCTTCCTCTCCAATATGTATACTTTTTATTTCTTTTTCTTATTGCACTATCCAGGACTTGCAGTATGATGGTTGAATAGGAGTTGTGAGAAAGGATGTGTTTTTACCTTGTTCCCATCTTAGGGGGAAAGCATCTATTCTTTTAGCATTGCAGGTGATGTCAGCTGTAAGTTTGTTTTGTAGCTGTTATTTATCAAGTTGAGGAGGATCTCTTCATTGACATCTATCTATCTACCTATCTGTCATCTATTTCTTCTTTATTGAGGTACAATTGACAAATAAAATTATCTACATGTGATAGGATTAACAATGTATTCACGATTTTATTTGGTGAGGACATTTAAATTCTACATAGAAAATTTCAATTTTACAGTGTTAACAACTATAGTTATTGTTGTTATAGATTGGATGCTCAGACCTCATTCATTCTACAGCTGCAAGTTTATACCCTCTTACTGTCCTCTCCCTGTAGTCTACATTCCTCATTCCCTGGCAACCATATTTTTGGTCTCTGTTTCTTTTTTTTTTTTTCTTTTTTCTTTTTAATAAACTTGCTTTATTGGACATGTATGAAATACTATACCTAACGCAGGGAATAAACATTGTTCTTAAGCATACAGGGTGCATTTATAAAGATTTACCACATACAGTGCCACAGAGCATATTTACAGAAATTTTTTTTTGTTTACACAAATTTCAAAGGACTGAATTCATACTGACCTCATTCTACGACCACAGAATACTTTATTTTTTTTTAATTTTATTTTGATTGTTGTTCTTATACAGTTTTCTGTCTTCAACTCCCATCCCAGCCCACCCCCCAGCCCTCCCCAGCTCCCTCCCATTTCCATCCCCCCCAGCTTTTGTCCATGTGTCTTTTATACTTGTTCCTGTAAACCCTTCCCCTTTTCCCTGGATATTCCTATCCCTCTCCTCTCTTGTTCTCAATTTCAGTGTCTTTGGTTATATTATGCTTGTTTGTTTGTTCTGTTAATTAGGTTCCTGTTAAAGGTGAGATCATATGGTATTTGTCTTTCACCTCCTGGCTTATTTTGCTTAGCATAATGCTCTCCAGTTCCATCCATGCTGTCGCAAAGGGTAGGAGCTCCTTCTTTTTTTCTGCTGCATAGAATTCCATTGTGTAAATGTACCATAGTTTCTTGATCCATTCATTTACTGATGGGCACCTAAGTTGCTTCTAACACTTGGCTATTGTAAATTGTGCTGCTATGAACATTGGGGTGCATAGGTTCTTTTGGATTGGTGTTTGAGGGTTTCTAGGATATAGTCCTAGCAGTGGAATTGCTGGGTCAAAAGGTAGGTCCATTTTTAGTTTTCTTAGAAGATTCCATACTGCTTTCCATAGTGGTTGTACCAGTCTGCAGTCACACCAACAGTGCACTAGGGTCCCCTTTTCTCCACAACCTCTCCAACACTTGTTGTGTGTTGCTTTGTTTATGATGGCCATTCTGACTGGTGTGAAGTGGGATTTCATTGTGGTTTTAATTTGCATCTCTCTGATAGCTAGCGATATGGAGCATCTTTTCATGTGTTTCTGGATCTTCTGTATGTCCTCCTTGGAGAAGCGTCTGTTCAAGTCTTTTGCTCATTTTTTAATTGGGGTGCCTGTCTTCTTAGAGTGGAGTTGTGTAAGTTCTTTATATATATTGGAGATTAAACCCTTGTCTGAGGTATCATTGGCAAATATGTTTTCCCATACAGTTGGTTCTCTTTTTATTTTAATACTGTTTTCTTTAGCAGTGCAGAAGTTTTTTATTTTGATGAGATCCCATTTGTTTATTCTTTCCTTTATGTCCCTTGCTTTAGGGGACATATAAGTAAAAATGTTGCTGCATGAAATGTCTGAGATTTTCCTGCCTTCATTCTCCTCTAGGACTTTAACGGTGTCACGGCTTATATTTAAATCTTTTATCCACCTTGAATTTATTTTTGTGTATGGTGTAAGTTGGTGTTCAAGTTTCATTTTT
>PVKU01000254.1:0-120676 GCA_004027475.1 Anoura caudifer
TTCTACATTTCCCACACTATTCTTGCCCTCCCCCTGTCTATTTTCTACCCACCGTCTGTGCTACTTGTTCTATGTGCCTTGTCCCCCTCTCTCCTCCTCCCACTCCCCTATTGCTAACCCTCCATGTGATCTCCATTTCTGTGTTTCTGCTCCTGTTGTAGTGGTTTGCTTAGTTGGCTTTTGTTTTAGGTCTGGTTGTTAATACCTGTGAGTTTGCTGTCTTTTTACTGTTCATATGAATGACAGCAGTCTTATAAGAGATGAGAAGAAGGACTTAGAAATAGTCTGTTAAATATGACTATTTCTAAGTCCTTCTTCTCATCTCTTATAAGACTGCTGTCATTCATTTCAGTTATCCTTAAGCCAAAATCTCCAATACATTGTTGCTGCTATAACTCTGCACAAACTACCTGTTAGAGTGAGGTGGTGGTGAATGAGACAATCTTTTTCTGTTTTTCTATTTAAAGCTAAGAAGTTTATAGTAATATATCTTTAAGTTTGTGTCCAGTTTATTAACAACCCCCATAAAAGTGTAGTCAAATGTCACTTAATGATGAGGACACATTCTGAGAAATGCATATTTAGGCAATTTCTTCATTGTGTAAATATCATAAAGTTCCTTCACATAAACCTGAATATTAGATTGGCCAAAAAGTCTTTCTAGTTTTTTTTCCATAAAATAGAAAATACATTTTCCATTTTCACCAGTAACTTTATTGATTTGGATATTTTGAGTATGTCGTCTCTCTCCTGCTATTGGCCTCTAGTGGGTAGAGGCCAGGGGTGCTGCTAAACACCTTCCAATGCATAGGACAGCCCCACAGCAAAGATTTATTTGGCTACAATGTCAATAGTACCAAGAAACTTTACAAACCATTTTAAGTATGTTTTATTGATTATGCTATTACAGGTCTCCCAATTTTTTCTCTCCTTTATTCCTCCTCTTCCCTGCACCCCTCCACCCTACAGCCACTTCTGACAGATTCCATCAGTCACAGCACCTTCTCCATACACTGCACAAATCTTTTCTGCATTTCAGTTGCATTTTTACCTTTCTTGAAATTATAAACCGAACATGCCAAAAACTCTGCATATTTTCTTGCATCTTCAATATTACAACAGCTGCACAAAAATTCAACATTTTTGATAAGTTTTTAAAATGCACACTGATATGACAGCTGTCACAATACAATCTAACAGAATTATTTTGATTGAAGTTAAAGGCAACTAATGACTACTAGAGCTATTGTACAGAAAAAAAACAAATGAATGTTTTGGACAACCCAGAAGTATAGCCAACTACACACCTAGGCTATACGGTGCAGCCTATTGCTCCTAAGCTATAAACATGCGCATGTTCTGTTACTCAAAGTGTGTTCTATGGAACAGTGACAGCAGCATCACCTGTGGACCGACTAGATGGAAATGCAGGCCAAGGGACCTCTGTCAGACCCATGAATCAGAATCTCCAGGGGTGTGGCTCAAGTTTGTTTTCTCCCAAATGTTCCAAGTAATTCTCATGCACACTAAAGTTTGATACCAGAAACGTGTGGCAGACAGTGCCCTCCAAAATCAGGCATCACAGAAAAGGATATTAGTGATTGTAATTGTGAGCCCCAAATGGCAAGTTACAAAGTCAGAAATCAGACTCAACGATAGTGCTTCTTTTTGCCTCAGTCACACATACATACCTGCTGTAGATTTATCTAGCCGTGCTAGTGGTATGAATTTATTTGTTTAATGGTTAACCTATTCAGTCACGGGATATGAAGGCATCCATATCTTGAATCCAGTCTTAGTGTTACCGTGACGAAACCAAGCCTAGGGCCTGCCCTTTATTTCAGGGCTCACATCTCAACAAAAAGACGTGTCAAGAACGAATTGCTCAGTCTCTGCATAACCTGCCTATCATGCATGGGCATTTTAATTTATAGCTGCTGAGAAGGGGTCACAGTGCCCAGCAATGCTTTTGAAATTTGGGATCTTATTCAAGAAGAATATAAACTTTCTTTGTGGGAAGAATTATTATCAAAATATTTAACTTTGTGCCACTGATTTTTTTAAAATTTCAGCTACAATTTATTTGGTAGATAGATATTTTTGGATACCCTATTCAAATTTAGAACTGGGAATGCGTGTTCTGTGTATTTGGGAGACTTCTTTTTAAACTTCTACAAGAGTATATAAAAGCACCTCATCTTTTTTTTTTTTGTCTTATCATCTTACTTAAAACCCTCTTTTACCAATTGTGGGCTTATTAGTGTTCATCTAATTTAAAGGCAGGTTTGCCTTAATGCTAAGTTGAAATTCTTTTTTTAGGGGTTTACACGGTTTTATTGAATTGCTTTTAATACTGCTCTGGTAAGAACACTATTTAAATAATATCTTAGATTTGCTCCAGGGTTAATTTTCTGGCTTTCAGTGCAACAATTGAATGTGCACTCAGATAGGTGACATTAACAAATTGCTGTAATGCTTAAACTATTTTTCTTCTTACATAGCATTAAAAGTAAGAATATTATGCACTTTTTCACAAGAGTACATCTGAACTGCATCATTTAAAACATGTGATACTTTGTAAGCCTGCATTTAACTTGTCAATTATTCTTTATTGACCGATCCCTCAGAATATAGTTTAATGGTGATTATTCAATTTACTGGATGTTGCTGACCTTCACCCTGACAGTATCAGGGTTGCTCTCAAATGTAATATATATTCCTGCAATTGGAAACCTCTGTTTATGGGATGTGGGGATGTCACATGTTGAAGAGATCTTTGATTCTAAGGTTATGATAGTTTATATTGGCATTATAGTTAAAACAATAAATATAATAATAAAAATATCTTAATGGCTATATGTTAGGATAAAATGTGGGCCTGCCCCCTCCAAAGAGTATTTCAAGTCTCATCTGAATGTTACACTGTTTGACATTGTACCTCTGCCCTGTCACCAGATACCAAACCATTAGCACTGGAATGATACTCCTTAAGTGAAACAATAATCTCTTTCTGTTGGCTTAATCTATGTGCTAATGAGTTTGTATAATGTTGTTTCTGGGTCCCTCAAAGCATTGGTATGCAGCACACTACTTTCGTAGGAGGGAAAACAGGCACTTTAAATTTAAAATAAAAATAAATAGCTCCAACTAAAATAGAGATAAAACAAGTCTTGTCTTTTCCATAATTTTTGCCAGCTGATGTAACATTTTAATATTTCTTGTTTTAGGCAACCTATAGAATATGAGAGCCTAAAATTTTACCTCTGAAAATAGGGTCTTATTCAGGAAGGTGTAAATTGCCTCAAACATCCATGTAACAGATGGATAACATGTCCACAGTGAAGTAAGAATGCAGTTAAAGAAAATATCACTGTAATTGAGAATACTATGTTCTGTTCCCATGAAAGCATGCTATCTTATGCTAACCTATTTAGATGCTGAGCAAATAGTTTTTACTTCCCATCTAATTTACATATGTGTAATAATGTGCTTTTCCTCCTCACCATAACACTGTCAAATATACATTTTTGGATTAATGGCAACATAGCTAGAATTCACTTAAACAATAACAACAAAGGAGTTGCCAAGCAATCCCTGAAAATGGTAACATATTTTATTTATAAGACTTGGAAAGAAGAAGAAAAGCAAGGAAGAGGTAGGGTGGGGGAGAAACAAAGAATATGTATATTGTTAATATGGTAAAATAACAAAAATATACTGAAGACTTTTTTTAAATGTGGATAAAAATATTAGTGGGTATACTAGGGGATCCATTACTATTAATGGTTTGTTTCTACTCTATTGAATCCTACATGCTTTAGAACAGAAATATGCCATATTGGCTTCTGTCCCAGTAATGATTACTTACTGAAGACTTTACCATCACCCTTCATCTATTCAGTTACCACAAAAGTCTTCAGCTCATGCATCATACAGCTCTACTGCAAGAGATCAAAAATATTTTGTTGACTGTAAACATTTTGACATAGTTTCTTTTAGATTATGCAATAGAAAGACTTGAAGGTCTTTGATCCTACTGATTTTTTATTGCAAACCAGGATATCACATGATAATAAATTATGTCATTGCTTCTTAGGTAGGTATGAACTTTTTGGCCCTGTTCACTGGTCCTTTCATAGGATATGCATCTTTGCAAGCTAATTACATTTTGCAGTGGTCTTCCTCATTGTTGATTTTCTTGAGTAGCTATGTTATGTAGTTTATACAATACTTTTGAAACTACGTGGATTTCCTATCAGTTGTTTTAGGAATGTATCTACGTTTTCCCTATTCCATAATATCTTAAATTAAAGACACAAGAAACCTAATGTTGTTCTTCTTTTGTTTCGTCAGTAGCCCAGCAAAATTACTGGGAAAGTAGACATTTGGTAGGTGAACATTAATTGAATTGAATTCAGTTCTAGGGAAAAGTGATCCTTGGCTTCTCTGCAAGTTGACTTAAGAAAGGTAGAAGCTAAGTACAGTATTTGCTTTGTACAATGCACACATTTTTGGCCCAAATATTTGAGGGGGGAAAAGGATGCACATTATACATGGGTAGCACTAATTCTGTATCTATATAAATGTTTTAAATTATTTTATTTTGCTTATATGTTAAAAGTATAACTCTACAAAGCAACAACAATATCTATATGCAAAATAATACCTTGGAATACAATAATTGGTTTTGTTTCTAAATAGAAACAAATAAATAACTGAATTAAAAAATTAAAACAAAAGATTTTTTCCTGAAAGTTTGAGCCAAAATCGTGGGTGCACATTATACATGGCAAAATATGGTACTTAGCCTCTGCCTCCCTTAAGTTAACTTGCACTACAGTGACTTATGTACATCACATCTCCCTACTTAGACTCTAGGTTCCCTGGGAAGAATCATGACCTTGAACATAATTGGCATTTAATTACTGTTAGGTGAATTAATTTTATGTGGCAGATCAGCTTCTTATACCTGTATTGAACAATGATGTACATACATTCACATAATGTTTAACTGCTGTGCGGTAACTCCCTTTCCTGTCTGGCAGTTGGAACCATGAATTGCATGATAATATCCTGGCTTACAAGCACATGATAATAGTATGCCTGATGCCAGTTTAGGGCCATTTGTCTCTGAACAGATGACCAGGTAGAAAACTGGAAGAAAGCATTCCTTATTATAGATAATTCAGGTCAAGAAATTGCCTTTTACACCTCCAAAAAATGCTAATCAGAAGTAGGAAGGTGGATTTTCAAAGCAAGTGTTTGTAGTAGAAATGAGACCCTTGCTTGGAGTGGCTACCCGTTCACTTTCTGCTGCTATTTCCTTATCAATAAAATTATACAATTATCATGAATAGAGGCCTACAAATTATTCTCCATGGGCAAAATCTTTCCCGCTGCCTATTTTATAAATAGTTATTAGTACACAGCCACACCTATTTACACTATATTGATTGTGTACTAGTGCTTTCGCTACAGCATGAGAGTTGAGAAGTTGTATCAAAGCTTACAAGGCCGGAAAGCTTAAAATACTTAATCTCTGGCTCTACAGAAAAATTTTACCAGCTGTTATCATGAGAACCAAATGAAATAATAATATATCTCATTTCTTAACATACAGCCTAGCACATATAAAATCTTCTAGGATCATTATATATATTGCATATATGTATGTATGTATTATTAAAAGTTTATAAAATATTTACTACTAGTTGTTGCAGGCCAGTTTAGTGCTAGATAAAGCTTATTATTTAAGGCTGTATGTTCAATATGGTGGCCGATAGCCAGATATGACTATTTAAATATAAATTAATTCAAGTTAAACGAAATGTGAAGTTCAATTTCTCAGGTGTACTACTTATATTTTAAGTGTTCAAAAGTCACATGTGTCTAGTGGCTACTATATTAAACAGAACAAATATAGAAAATTTCCATCCACTCAGAAAGTTCTATTGGACAGCTCAGGTGTAAGGTCTCAAAATGAAATAAAAAGTCTGTTGGGCTTTTTCCTGCTAAATGTATATTTCCTCTTGGCATTAAGTGAGAGGTTGAAGGGCATTAAAATAGGCTAATAAAATAGCATGTCTTGTTTTAAAACAGGCATTGAAGTATAGTATTTCCATTAGAACATTTATAAATACCTAAAAATTAGATATTTAAATGTAGTAAATACAGTGAATACAAATACCAAGATGCAGCTTGACAGAGAGAAAGACTGAGTTTTTGTGATTATTGTCATCCTCATAGAAAGAGAGCAGTAGGGGACACTTTGGAATACAGATTCCCAACACAGTGTTTCTCAAGCACGCAGGTTGGTTCTCAACTTTGGCTGCATGCTGGAATCACACAGAGACTTAGTGAGGCCCAATTCCCACCCCCAGAGATGCTGACTTAATTGGTATGGGGTACAGCCTGGGCCTCATGATTTTGAGAAGCTCCCTAGTAGATTCTGATAGGCAGCCAAGTTTGAGAATTTCTGGCTTTGCCTTACATCTAAAGATGGAAGGCCTGGGTATTTGTATATTTCTAAAGACTCAGATGATTGTAATAATTGATATAAAGAATGTGATGATAAAAAGCATGCCAACAAATTCTGAATACCTTTGCTCTAATGGGAAAAAGTAAGTGTCAAAAGAGGATGAGCTACAGTTATGCCAAATTAAAACAACATCCTCTAGAGCAGTGGCACACAAGGTGTGGTGGCCAGGACTGGCAGCCTCAGCATCAGCTGGGGGACTTGTTAGAGATGCAAGTTCTTGGGTTCCCTGCCCCCAGGCCTATTGAATCAGAAACTCCTTCTGGTTGAGCCTGATGCAAACTCACATTTAGGAAGCAAACCATGGATGCATAGTGGTGTGCCTGTGAAACTTGGGGAGCATTTATTTTTAATTCCAGATTTATAAAATTAAAATAAAACTGTTTTCTCACTATTTTAAATTACCAATGTATACATTTAACTGTATGCATATTAATGTTATAAACAGATATATATTGAAGTTTGCTAGCATATTTATAATTCTATGTGATGATATAATTTAGTATTATTTTTCCCACTAATGTTTAGTCACTTAAAGCCCTGTGATGTAAATTTTGTGAGCATCCTTTGTACTGTCACAGAATAAATTATAGCTCTAGGCTGCATATAAAATATTTATACTTGCATGTAAAAATTTCTTGTTTGTTTTGAAGTAGTGAACTTTACACATGTGAATAAAATGACTAGATCAATTATGCAGTACTGTACTTGAATTTCAGGTACCTTGGTATTGAACAGGTAAATGCAACATGAAAGACATTCAGCTTGCATAACTGATAGCTCAAGTTCTTTTACAAAAGTTCCTCGAGCTCTAAGACCTTGTAATTTGACATATAACCCAGCAGTGTTCAGATTTCCACCTTAGCAAGTTCTCAATAAAGACATTAGACAGTATTTCTAAAAATCTATTTTGCAATATTCAAGAAGACATATGAGGTCTGTCTGGAAAAAGTCCAGCTATGGTTAATATGATGAGAATGGTTTGCACAAGGACATGGAGGTAACCAGGCAGCCAAGGAGAGTGGATTGGAATGTGTATATACAACGATAGCTTCACTGTACTAGCCAGTGAGGGCGGTAGACACTACTGAGTGAGCATGTATACTGTGTGGCCATTGCATTCAAATGACTGACCCAGTAAAGCAACAAATCTGCTTCAAATTTTGTGTTAAGTAAACTTGAACATTCCTCTGCAGAAACTATCCTGATGATTCAGAGGGCCACAGCTATAGGCAACTGGTGACTGGCAGCTCATGCATCACATCTCATGCAGAGTTTTTTGGTGAAACATCAAATCTCCCAGGTGACTCAGCCCCTGCTACAGCCCAGATTTAGCACCTTGCAACTTCTGGCTTTTTCCAAAACTAAAATCACCTTTAAGAGGGAAAAGATTTCAGACCATTGATGAGATTCAAGAAAATATGACAGGGCAACTGATGGTGATTTCAAGGTGCCTGCTTTGAAGGGGACTGAGTCATCATTGTCCTATGTACAATGTTTCATGTATTTTGTATCTTCTTCAACAACTGTCTCTAGTTTTCATAGTGCGTGGCTGGATACTGTCTGGACAGATCTCACTGTTTTCAAGGATCTGCAGACTCTGCTTTAATAAACTGAAAACAATGTTATTTATCATACTATATGTCCTTGGACTAGTTAAAATGCCATAATAATAATGTACAGTCATGCATCACTTAGTTATGGATATGTGTTCTGAAAATGAATGATGGGGAGATTATATCACTGTATGAACATCAGAGTGCACCTACACAAACCTAGATGGCAAAGCCTACTAAACACCGAGGCTGCGTGGTACAGCCTATTGCTCCTAGGCTGCAAGCCTGTGCAGCATGTTACTGCACTAAACGTTGTAGGAATTACAACATGATATTAGGTATTTGTACATCTAAGCAGAAAAGTTACAATAAAAATACAGTACAAAAATAGTACAGCTGGAGAGGGCACTTAACACGAAGGGAGCTCGCAGGACTGAAAGTTTCTCTGGGTGAGTCAGTGGGTGAGCTGTGGGTGAATGTGAAGTCCTAGGGCATTAGTGTAGATTTTATGAACACTGTAAATTTAGGCTACACTAAACTTATAAAACAACATGAGATAAAATCAAGCACAAAAGAAAATGATGCAATCAGGAGAGATGGTAAACATAAGACATACGAGGCTGCTGCAGGCATAGCTCGGCTTACTGTTTTACAGAGAGAAGCGTCTACAGGTTGCTTTCTTGTAATGCACTCCACCGGGGACTGAACCTGCCACCTGGGCGTGTGCCCTGACCAAGCATCGGACCTGTGACCTTTTGGTCCACAGGACAACATTCCAACCAACTTGGCCACACCAGCCAGGGCAGTCAGACCTACATTCGATAAATCACAAATTGTGCACTAGCATGGTGTGAGTTTTTGAGGTTGCACTGTGTATTGATTTTACCTATTTATAAATTTGTAGGGCAGATTCATGGCATTACTTAAGGGCTCTAGAGACTCATAATGTATAGTAAACATTCTAATTATTGATAATTGCACTGCTGTCATAGGCTACTATTTTATAATGGCTTGAGGAAAGACAACTGTATTACAACGAATGAAACTAAACGTGGCAAGTGGTGGGCTCCTCTAAAAATAAAAAGTCTTCTCCCCACCCTCCACATGTTTGCTGTAAGAGAGAAGAAAAGCACAGCTCTGAAGGTAGGTTGGCTCCTCCAGGCCATCATAGTCACACTAACAACGTTTGAATGTTTGGTCAGTAGCACTGTTAACTCCGAAGGCTTCATTTCACACACTACTTGTATTTACTTGACCTACATTTCTGAGTTACTGGCATAATAACGAAATGCTATTTTATGAACACATTTTTAGCCTTGAATACTAAGTTTCTTTGCAAGAAGAGACAAGGAGTAGAATTAAACAAGTTGACGAAAATGGGATGGAAAGCGTTAGAGTTATCTTCAGGCACACCCAGAGCCAAATGACCAATTATAGACTCCTAGTAATAATAATAAACCCGCATAGAAAATGCATAATAGTATTATATTATTTTACTAGTATTTATAACACTGTCATTTAATGGGAAATCATGATGTACCAAGGATGTGCTAAACATTTTAAATTTACTAGCCTGTTTGATCTTCAAGGATATAGATTTTTTCAGCCGTGGCTGGTGTGGCTCAGTGGATTGAGCACCAGCCTGCAAACCAAAAGGTCCCTGGTTTGATTCTCAGTCAGGGCACATGCCTGGTTTGCGGGCCAGGTCCCCAGCTGAGGGCATGCAAAAGGCAACCGATCAATGTGTCTCTCACACATAGATGTTTCTCTCCCACTATTTCTCCCTCCCTCCCCCTCTCTAAAAGCAAATAAACACAATCTTTATTAAAAAGGAATATAGATTTTATCAATAATTTAGAAATAGGGAAACTGAGGCTCTTAAGGATTAGGTCACTTCTCCAGTCACTCAGCTAGAATTACAGGAGCAGGGACTCAGACAGGCAAGGCACACATCCCAAACGATAGATGATGCAGTCGATGCTCAGAGAATTCGCAACTTCCCTAAGCTATGAACAGGATGTTTACCTGGCTAACCAATGAAACTTTAGAATAAGGAGCAAATAGCTTGTAGCTTTAAATGAGCTGGACTGTTGTATTCAGGTTTTAGAATGGTAGCAACTGGAGTAGTTAAGGATTAAACTATGAAATGAACTCTGTGTGTGTGCACATAAGCAGATTATATGCACAACATATATATTGTGAGGTATAAACATCACCTAGATCTTTATTCATTTGGGGGATGTTTCCTTCCTTCGAAATAGAGGGTCCAAGAACCAACAGCATGGGCATCACCTGGAAGCTTGTTGGAATGTGGACTTTTCCCCAGACATAGTGAAGCAGTATCTGCATTTTGAACAAAATTCCCAAGTGGTTCATATGCACATTAATATTTGAGAAACACTGTTAACTCACTCTGTTCATATTCTCTAATGTCTGGACTCCGCTGGCCACTCCTACGTCTGCACAGATACACTGGTAGCTCTTTGTTTCTCTGCTGGCAGCATGAGTCCTGTCCTTCAAATTTTGGCCCCTCTGCACCAATTATACTGACTGTCTCCCTTCCCAGGTCCTTGTCCTTTGCTCTTCCAATATTCAGTAGATCCTTTGTAGCTTGTTATCTTACCTCCACTAAAAAATTTCCCCAACTCTTCCGTTAAATGCTATTTGGTTAAATATCAGTTTACCCTGGGAAACATAGGTTCAAAGCTTACAATTTGATGACTATTATATCAGTACTTTTATTTTGAATAGCCAAGAAGCTTGCTCAATAAATAAAGACAAATGTTTAATGTGAGCATTTTGACATTTATTAATTTATTCATCCATCCATGCCCTCAAATAACCTATAATAACCTAGAAATGCAAAGATATATGACAAAATATAATCAGATGCTGACATTTATTTCAAAAAGAAGGTCAACATTTTTGAACATTTAGGTTTTCAAAATTGAAATTAATGGGGTAAATGATCAAATACAGAAAGAAATTAAATTATTAGTACATAGGTTTAGTTTTTAAGTGATACTTCTATACCAGTATCAGTAAGTTATTCTGCTTCGATATGAGCTCTAATATGGTTTTCCAGCATGATTTCATGGTACTGGCCTCCGGGATTTTGAGGACAGTAGACTCTATGAATATTTATGTGTGTATTTTCAAATATCTATACCCCTCTGCAAGCATATTATTTGCATATATTTTCACATATTTGTGCACAAATTGAGGTAAAGTCAGGGAAGGAAGGGAAAGTGAATTTTTCATACTAAACTAAGTGGAGAGGGACGTAGGATGACCCCATGTACTTCCATTAGGCTCCAGAAATTCTCGACACAGCCAAGACCAGTTATAATAGAGCTAATAGCTCAATTTGACTTAAAATTAGGCATGTCTTAGGTCATTAGAGCTGCTGGCACAGCATTCTGAGAACATAATAGCAGGTGTAACCGGGCCCGTGCAAACAAGGAGAGGACCTTTGTTAGGAGTCACAACTGCTTGCCTGGACAGGTCTATATGGGCTGTGGAATGATGGTCTCTGAGGTTGTTCTGTTCCTTCTAATTCAATTACCTCTCTTTAGGGTAGGACCTTATGCTGGAATCCCATGCACACCGCATAATGAGGATCTGGAGAGAAGTCCTCATTCAGTGTGTCACGTGATATGGCAATGGTGGAAGTCACCTATGGTCTCCTTATCAAAATATTGCCATATCTTTGATCAGGAATGGCAAAGAAAAATATTTTGTTTGTTCCTATTGCTCATTTCCATTCTTATAATCCTAGTGTGATACAAAATCACAAGTTAATATACATTTCATGCTAATTCATATCACTTGGACCATCTTTCCATTATCAAAGCTGTCATATTTACTGCATTTATTTTAGGCTTTTAACCTTAACTTGCTAAACAGTAAAGGTATCCTGCTGGTAGTACACAGAATTAGTTCATCAATAATGCTTCCATGGTAGTGCTCTTCCTATTCCTAATTACTTGAGTGCAGAACTATGAGGTATAATATTCTACAACATTTTTTTAAAAAGAATTTGATAGCAATAAAGTGTTGACATTTCCTAATATAAATAAAGGACTTGTGTATTTGTCCTAGTGTTTACTTGATTTTCTGTGTATTTTAAATACTTGCATTTTAAAAATGTAGACTATACCTATACAGTTGTAAAGGGATTATTTAGGTCAGATGACCCACTGGTCTACCTTTAGGCTTGGTTGGATGAAACTGCGATGCCATCTTCAAGGCTTGGTATGGCTTTTCTGATGTGAGAATAACCGTCTTCCATGTTACTCTTAGAACTTCCCTTCCTGTATCACTGGCCCTAATTGTGTGTGCAAAGGGCTGAGAGAATGCTATTTGCTCATTGGCATAAAATGAGCAACTACTCCACCAACTATTGTGGCAAGGAGATTAGCTTACCTTAACTGAGCTAGGCACAGTGGATTCTACTCATGGATTCACACATTTAATAAAATGAGAGAAGCAAAGGCTCTTGGGAAGACAACCACAGTATTCACCTCATTCTTCTCTTTCTTTGATGCCACATCCACATATGACAATTTGAAGGTTTCTTCCACCACATACCATCTGCTTTTCCCAACTGGAGTTTGCAAAATAAGGCTGCTTGGTAAAAGGTTGTAGTGTTAAGCTGTTTCAACTCAATTATATAGTGGTCCAATTCTCACCATAGTCATTTTAATTAATTGCAGTTATCTAAATTTTCACCCTGCGCACACAGAGAGTTTACCTGTTTTCAAGGTCATATTAGAAACAGCATCAAGTACAGCACATTAAGTGATATGAGTAGAGGTAATTAGATAAATAAATGCATTTTCATGAGCAGCAAATGATGCCCCTAAATGAAAATTTCCACTTACTTCTGAACACAGAAAAATTGTAATTATTCTGAATTTTCCAGCTTATGATGACAGACTGTACTGATACAGTTGAAACACCTGTGCTGTGGCATGACAGAAAAAAAAAGAGGGGGGGAGAGAGGGAGAGAGAGAGAGAGAGCTTGTTTGAAAGCAGTCTGTTTCTCTGGATTTCTCAGATGCTCCAAAAATGAAGAGATGTGTCTGTGAATGGACTACTGAGTTGGCCAACCTCAGTGGTTTGGCTGAGTGGACCAAAATGTTGTAGTTTGACCTTGAACTGACAGTTCAAACTCTGCTCTTTGCCTGATGCATGCTGTATATTAAGAATGCAAGATGTGGAGGTATCTTAAGCATTGCAAGATAGGGAGGTATCTTAATCAAACATTTACCGTAAATCAGCCATAAAAATAAACACTGGCAGATGTGCCTGGAGACTGAAAGAAATCAGGACAAGTAAATGAGAATCAGGCGGTGAATCTAAAAGGATGTTATTGCATTCTGTCCCTTTGTATTGGGTTTGACAGGGATCTCTGAATAGACACCGAGCAGAGTTGCTTCAGACACACGTTCAGGTTTCCTTAGCCTGCTCTTCTCCAGAGTAGCAGGATACCACTGTGAGTGAACTGCCGTGGGTACCCATGGCTGAAGTTAATAAATGATTTTGAGGCAGAAGTTAGAGAAAATGTTTGTGGGCCTTGCTCTGAAAACTATTGAGATTTTATTAAACCTGATGATGGAGATGTTAAAACTAATACAGAAAGGGTGCTTGATCTGCTTCCAGGAGCACTTTGATGTGGGCAATGAAAATGTCTCCCTTCTTAAGTGATGTTGATTTGGGAGAATTTGTTACTTGCATAGCTCGTAAAAGAGGCTAGGGATCTATAAGGGAATGATCACCTCACAAAAGTAGGCTGTATTACATGCTTTTAAATATTTAACTTGCCTAGTAAAAATATTAATTCATTTGTAAAAGTATATATTTTACCTCAGGGGTTGTCCAACTACAGCCTACAGGCCAAATCTGGGTGGCTGCAGGTCCTTGTAAATACTGTTGGGTTGGAACACAGTCCCATTTGTTTACCTCCGTCTGTCTTTGCACTTCCGTGACTGGTTGAATATTTATGGTGGGGATCCTGTTACCACAAAGCCTGAAATGTTTTGTGTCTGGCCCTTTACAGAAATCATGTGCTGAACCTTGTTCAATGACAATCTCTTTCAGAAATATTTTTTTCGGCATAAAAGAATACTTCTGTGGCTGTTACAGTGCCATGTCAACATTCATCTTAATTGCGTAACTTATTTTTTATTTTGTATGTGTGTATGCATGTATGTATGTATGTATTTTACCGAACAGAGACACTCTATATTAGTAAAGTTTCTGAGTCCTCGAAACTGGGTTCCAAGTTTTTTTTTTCCTTCCTTTTCTCTTTTAAGTTTTGATATTCTTGCGGTCAAACTCTGTCTGAAATTATTTCCTCATTTCAGCAGGACGCAGAGCGTGACACCCCTCGTGTCCCAGGGAAGTGCAGCATGCATAATGCATGAATCTTGGGGAAGATGTGAGCCTTTGAATACACAATGGTACTTTGGGCTTAAAATGGAAAGGGCCGTGTTTGGAAGCAACTTGAAGTTTCCCAAAATATTTGTTTGCAGTTGTAATTTCAATAATTAACCTAGGGATTAAAACATCTTTCTTATCTTCGAATTCCAGCAGTGAGGTCAGCACCTCATAGCTCCAGGGGGAAAGATGTTTAGAGCTTCCCCAGTCGAAGGCAGCAATAATGCTGCCGCAGCAACGCAGGCCCTTTGCAGGGCGACAGCTCTGCTGGCTGCTGGATGGAGGTGACATGGCATGAAACACACCGCTTTGTCTTTTTTTCCCCTGAATGCGCTATTTTGTGGGCCTCTGATGAGAGCAAAGGGATGGAGAGCAGAATGCTCTTTTCATCCACATGGCTATAAAAATGGGCCAGTATATTTCTCCCTTTATTGTTTTCTGTCTTTTTCGATGTGTTTTTTTTTTTCCCCCAAACCCAACTACTTAAGAGGAAGGTTAAATCCACACGTGCGTAATCTCCAATTCTCCAGCCTCTGGGCTCTCCAGAGTCAGCGTTTGCTCCAAGATTTCTCCGTGAAGCAGAAGTAAATCTGCAGACAGTAGAAAGTGACTTTCCGCTGAGGGAGGCTCTTTGAGCTTCTGGGATCCCTCAGAGCAGAAAGGCTCGGTAGCTGTTTTGTGGTTTTCATCTCTTACCTGTGTTTTCTTACTATTTACAGAAATAATAAATTCTAGTTCTGGGTGGCATTGCTACTTAAAAGAATCCCTTCCTCAAACCTCGGATATGAAAGTTGAGTTATGTGGAAAGGTTGATAACTGTGATGTCTGCTATTTGGGCTTCCTGTTGTCAGACCAGTTCCTAGATCTCGTGACATCAAAGCTCTTCAAAAGTGGGGTATACAATCAAAGAAAATGGGTACCACATGGTGTTCCCAGATTGGCTCTGTTATCTGATCAGTTGTCACTGGGAAGCCATTATACCTTGACTACATGCCAGGTGAGCAGCAGAGGGCTGCACAGGCCAGGACACGGGATTAATGCTACCATCCCGGAGTGCTACCTAGTTAAACAGAAGAGCTAGAGATCGAACTTACACTGGACTAGGGCGTTTAGGGACTGGTGTATCTACTCATTCCTATGAGCATTTTAATTTGGCCAAAGGGGCCACTGTGCAGATGGCCCTTCCTCAACAGCTCATGTTTGAATCTCTTTACTTTAACCCCTCTCAGAATTGCCTCTTCTGAGTTTCATTTCAATTTCATGTTCTTGACATTTTTTAAGGTCTCTGAGATAAAGTCATTTGGATTCAATTTCTAAGTTTCCTTTGAAGCTCTGTTTTAAGGACATTGACTTGCATTTGTTCCATGGCTGTATGTGAAGTGCACATTAGCTGTTTGTCCTCTGATTATCCCTCAGGTCTATTTCCATCCTTCTCTGCCTGACCCCTACCCCAAGTTTCTAGGCTCCATTGACCTTGGCCTTCTATTGGGTTTGGCCAGTGGAGAGCATCAGTCTGAGATTCAGTTAGGAGACAAGAGATCAGGGCATATATCCCCTGCTCCCTTGCTACTTTAAGCTGTGTGACTGGAGCCATCCACTTTCCTGCTAGGACTGCTACTCCCGCCAGGCAACCCCCGCCAGACCCTCAGCTCTCACTGAACACCAGTTCCTCTTTAGCCTCTGCACTTCCTCTTGGGGCCGTGGGATTAAGGACTTCCCCAATTCTCTAATTTTTGGGTATTTCAAATCTCTTGTGATTTTCTTACACACCTCCCCACATACTTTCTAAAAAACAAACAAACCACTCTTACTACATGAGAAGAATTCTATTTTCTTCTGGGATCTAAACAATTCACTGCATTGAAGCTGGGAATACCATGCGAATAATATATCAAAAAAAAAATCTACCCTGTGTCATTATACTCCAAAAGGGGAAATCAATAATTAAAAACTTAGAAGTAAAAAAATAATTGAGTATATACTATGTCAATTGTACTATGAAGTAACATATAAAAAAGATCAAAGGGATATGAAGAACTAATGAGGGCTGAGGTAAGCTTATTACCATTTGTTACTTAGAGCCAATGAGTTCGATGAGACTGGGCTGGGGAATGCATGTGGAGAAGAGGGCCCATGGAAATTACCCTGGACGTTCCAATGGCTAAACTTCAGCTGTTAAAGTGTACCCACTAAAGGGCTACAAAGCAATGATCAATGAGTGAGGAAGAAAACTAGGAAAGTTCGATGTCAACTGATGTCATAAAATATATCATGGAATTATTTCCCTTGGAGATTATAGCAAGATAAAGCTTCTCCTGTTACATAATAAGCATTTTGTAATTCACACTCTTCTACTTACTCGAAATGACTAGAACTCATAGAACCTGATAACATACACACAATACATACACTATATATTTACATGTATAAACATATACACACACACAGTGAACTCACACAATATATGTATATTTTCTGAAGATAGATGATAAATTTCCTACGGTCCTGTGTTTCATGTATAAATAAACTAAATTAGTGTCACAGTATGTTAAAGTCATTGCCATCATTATGGAGATTCAAACATGATCTAGATAAGCTCATAGATCTTAAAGCATACATAGGTTTACATGAGTGATTAAATTAACTTTAAAAACAAGTTGCCATTCTCTACCTCTTAGCACAAAAAGTTAAGGAAAACCTTAGGACGAACTGAATGACGACTCCACAAGTTAAAGGACTCTGGGTCTATAATAGCCTACAAGTGATCTGGACAATGTTTTCTGATATGTGTGGGAAGAACGAAGGCTAGAAACTGTTCTTAATGATTGTGATTTCCTGTGGAATAGGACAAAGATGAAATCCAGATTCATAGGATTAAAGCACCAGAAAGACAAAGAAGGCGTTGGTTCCACAGAAAGGAAATGACGTGGGACCTATAGTACCTTCCCTTCATGAAGCTATGCAACTCCAGGCCATCTGTGGGGACTGTGCACTTGAGTGGGCTGTCTGAGATGCCAAAGAGTGGAATTTATTTTTAATCCTTACCCAAGGGTATGTTTATTGATTTTAGGGAGAGAGGAAGGGAGAGAGAGAGAATGACAAAGAAGGAGAAAGAGAAACATCAGTGTGAGAGAGAAACAACAATCAGTTGCCTCCTGTAGGCATCCTGACTGGGGATCAAACCTGCAACCTAGGTATGTTCCCTGACCTGGGATCAAACCCACAACCATTTGGTGTGCGGAATGATGTTCCAGCCAACTGAGCCAACCATCCAGGGCAAGAGTACAATTTTTATCAACTGAAACATTTTTAAGGGAAAAGAAACACATTATTTTGAGATAGTATATATAAGGCCTAGATTGCAAGCAAACTCTTAGAGAAAAGACCGCTATACTAAGTTACTTTGGGGAATGGTTATGAAAACAGATTGAGGAGTGGTAATGTAGTTTGGATAACAACATTGCCTGTTTATTAAAAGACCCAGAAGCCACAAAGTCTCAATGAAAACTCTGGTGGAGTTTGGACGTGGTGAAAATCATGGTGTCTCCAACAATTGCCTTCTAGAGGGCTTGTATCTGAAAAAAAAAAAAAAAAAAGATACTGCAAAGTCTCCATACCACTCCCCTAGCCATTTTCTCCTGTCCTCTGTGTCTCACTTGATTGACAGGGAGTAAATTGCCTAGGGATTTGCTGAAGAGTGATTTTACAAGGATAACAAATGAGTGGGGTTTAAAAAAAATTAAAAAGTAAGCTTGAGAACAGTATGGCAGTATGCCTAAAGCTCACCGATTCTGCCCAGCTTTACATTCAGCTCTTGCCATGGTCTTCAGGGACAAACATGCTGCATCAGCAGTGTTCTCCGTTGGGTTCACCCAGGCATGGGGAAAAGAGGGCAGTCAGATAAGGCTGTCAAGAACGAAGAATGATGGATGTGTTGGCCTGCTAATCAAGTCTTCCGACTCAGAGTAGGTACTTAATATCTGTTGAATGAATGTATAGATCTGATTAACAAGTGATTGTAGTTTTCAGTTTACTATTCAACTCTGATATATTTCTTAGCTTATCATATCACTCTCTTACCCAATAATGTTAATTAACTTGCTCTGTCATTAATTAATTAATCCAATTAGTAGGTCGGTTAGTTAATCTATCAATCAACAAATACTTATTCAGTGCCAATTAAAATCTCAGAGATTTGCTAGATTCTTGGAGTACAAATGGAAAAGCCATAGTCATGATTAAAGAGATTCTTGGTAAGTCAATAAGTCAAAGAAGTAAATAATACATCCTAGCAAAAAAGGGTACTGCAACAGATACAGTGAAAAGTCAGAAGAGCAGGACCTGGTAGATAGTTTCAGAACCCAGTGCAAAATCCAAGTGTGTGTGCCCCTGTCAAAAACTTCAGAATGTCAGGGTGACTACAGCAGAGTGGTAACCCAGTACGAGGCCTTTCTAAGCACAGGACTCTCAAGTACTGCCGAGGCTGCATGCGCATAAAGCTAGTAGCCCTGAAAGGGTGGATTATCTGATTACCTGTGTAGAATATTTCTGGAAAGGTTTTTGGAATAAGCAGCATCTGATTTGAGCGGAAACTTGGAGTTTGGTAGGTAAGGTTACATTAGGATATAAGTAAGCAAAGAGGTGGACCTGTTAAAATTTATTTTCAACTGTGGAAATGCTAAAGTTGTGGCCAGGAAATAATAATTGGTTCAAAAGTTGATTGAAGAAAGAGAAGGGAGTGGCCAGACTTGAAAATTGAAAAGTAAATACGGACCAGGTCATGGCTGGCTTTGTGGCCATGCTAAGCCATGTGGTGTTCTAGTTCTATCTTTCTCCTCTTTATTTTATTGAGGTTTAATTTACTGCAAAATGCACAAATCTTAAGTGCACATCCCCATGACTTTTTATATTGTATGTAATATTTTCACTACCATCTAAGCAAAAGTATAGAATAATTTATCACCCTAGAATGTTCCCTTGTGTTCCTTTCCAGGAAACAGCCTAATCCCCCATAATCACTGGTCAGATTTCTTTCTGTTTTTTTTTTTAATTGTTGTTCTTGTACAGTTTTCTGTCTTTTTTTTTTTTCAGATTTCTATCATTATGCATTTGCTTTGCCTTTCTTAAACTTCGTGTAAGTGGAATAATCCAGTATACACTCCTTCTTTTGTTTCATACTTTATTTTTTAATGAATGACTTCACAGCCATATTTTCAATTAATCCTTATAGTAATACTGTGAGGAAATGATGTTTTGTCCTTTCTACAATGAGGAAATTAACATTCATAATAATGAAATAGCATGTCACATCATATGGTTAACAAGTAATAAAATCAAGACTCAAAATCCAGTCTTCCAACTCTAAGTTCAATCTCTCCTTCATTTTCCCCCCATGAAGGCCTACTCGGGCACTTTTACTCTGTTACAGTGACACTGAGAACAAACCAGAAACAGGAGTGCAAACTTTGAAATATTAGATTTTAAAACATGTAGAAACTTTAGCATTTTTATTACTCATTGTAATGACCTTTACTGTCATCATGTTATAGCATGAAAGTGAATTGATTTACAAAACATTATTTCTGAGCTAAAAAAGACAGTCACCTTTTTTCCCCCAAAACAATGTTTTCTTCAAAACAACTTTTAAAGTCTACCAGACAGGAAAATAGGCAGTTGAAAGAAAAGTCAGATATATTTTTCTAGACCTTTTACTCTCCTTTCACTGAAAATAACTGTAGGACTTTCTTACCAATAATAAGAAAAAGTGTATGTCATTACATGCAGGTGAGAATATGTAACTTTGATCACACCTAATTTTAACATATATTTTCTTAAAAATGACTTAGAATGTTATCTTTTTGTTGTTTAATTTTATAACAAACCACTTTAATTTCTTTGGAAATTTCATTTTTGAAATGTATGCAGAACTTTAACTGGCTTTTACCACTGGATAAGGAAATCTTTAAAAAGATATACAAGTAGATTTTGCAGAAATGTGTATAAGAAACAAGTAGAAGAAATGAAAATGAAATTCAGTGCTTGTGAACATGGGTATTTAACTTTTTTTTTCCATGGGCTAATTCTGTTATTTCATGATAACCTTATCAGGGGCTTGAGGAAGAACATCTTCTTTTTGTGTGTAATTTCCCTCAGGTCCCAGCATATTTCAATATCCTAGCCCCTGTTCTATTTAAGGTTCAATTATTACACACTGAACTTTAACCCTTGAAATAGTTCCTCAATTCACAATTGCCCATCTTGCCCACCATTTTATTCATAGCCAATTCTTAGTAATTACAGTGTCATCTTGTTCTAAATACTATTGCAGAAATAATAGAATTTAACTGCTCAGCTCAGGACAGTAATTACCATCTAATCATCCTTTTTTAGAATCACAACATTTCTTCAAAATTCTTCAGAGAAAATAATCCCCTTTACGATCAACCATTTAGCATCATATTTGTTTTGTTTCTGACTTTGATGCCTGAAAGTAAAAGCAATGTAGAAATCAATAAAGACACGGGTCTGGAGGTGACAGTTTTCAAACGAGTGCTGTCTATTACAGTCACTTAGGGAAGCTCTTTTATGAAGAAGACCTAGGAACACCGTTGGAAATGTCCTAAGGGAAACGACTATGCAATTAACTGAATGTGTTGAAATTTCTACCTTCTCTAAATTGTCTCACACTCAAAGATAGCTTAGAGATGTACAGCCAAGCAAGAGATACCTCACACATCCTGTAGCTTTAGGAAATGATAAATTCACGTACAAAAATCAAGTATTTTAAAAATTGTTCAACATCAAAATGTCTTCTGAAAACTAATGCCTGTTAAAACTACTTGGTGCTTCTAGAATTCTCTCCTTCATTTTAGTCTTGGCTAATGTAATTACGATATGCCTTGGTGTGTTCTTCCTTGGGTCCAACTTCTATGAACAGTAAAATGATAGCAAACTCACAGGTATTAACAACCACACCTAAAACAAAAGCCAACTAAGCAAACCACCACAACAGGAGCAGAAACACAGAAATGGAGATCACATGGAGGGTTAGCAACAGGGGAGTGGGAGGAAAAGGTATAGAGAATAAGTAGCATAGACGGTAGGTAGAAAATAGATAGGGGGAGGGCAAGAATAGTGTGGCAAATGTAGAAGCTAAAGAACTTATGACATATGGACATGAACTAAAGGGGGGAATGTGGTGGGAGGGGGTGTGCAGGGTGAAGGGGAATGAAGGGGGAAATGGGACAACTGTAATAGCATAATCAATAAAATATATTTTAAAAATTTAAAAAACTACTTGGTATTAATTCATTGGCTAATTTACCTTTTTGAAAATATGTTTTGAGAACCTACAAGGCACCGTTCTAGGTAATGGAGAGGTGGGGAAAAGACAGGAAGGTTTTGATTTTGCTGTCACAGCGCAGTTAGAGAGGGAAATGAGCAGTATCAGATGGTGATAAGTACCGAGGGTGAAACAGCCATGAGACAGGTGTCTACAGGGATTGCATAGGTTGAGTGACCAGGAGCAAAGGCTGAGGGAGGTGTGAACTTGATATGCCTGAGAGACAGAAAGATGTATGTATCTGGAACCAGAAATGCAGGAGAACAGTACAAAATGAGAAAGTAGGAATGCTTGCAGAGTCCAGGATCAGACTCTCCATTCTAATTGCAGTCGGCAACCTGGCACAGGTGGTGAATGACTAGTAATGAAGGATAATTTTTTTAAATTTGATTTTGATTGCCAAAAACATCACTTAGGCTGCTGCTGTCAAGGGATTGGACAGCAGGAGGCAAGAGGTAAGACTGGAGATATGTTAGAGCAGTGGTCTCCAGTCCAGGGATGTCACCCCTAAGGGTCGTAATTTCCAAGGGTATTCTGTGGCATGAATTCTTTTAAGGTAATCAATTTACAAGTCTTCAACTTTCATATGTACTCTTTTCTAAAATTGGCCTTCCTGAAAATGTTCTACACATGTCTATTTTCTCACTTCCCCTTTCAAAACTTACAAAGAAATATTTACCTCTTACTCATCCAAAATCTATAACAGTCTATTGTTCTGGTAAAGTCATCTGAAACATCAGATGAAGGGACAATTAGAAATAATGGTTTTGTTACTGGAAAACTGAATGGCTCTTGTTAAGGGATAACAGATAATTTTACAAATCAGTTAATTTTCTGTTCTTCACTTTAATAATTTGAAAATATATTTTGGTAGATCACAGTGTGATTGCTAGCATATAGAGAGACCAATAATTCATTAATGTCATCATATAATTCCATTGTCCATTTACTTATGCAAGTTAATGGAAGACTGATTGCTTACAGCTATAAACATGCAAAAAAGAAAGATAACTGATGCTGAAGTCATACCTTTATTAATATTTTGTAAAAAATATCTTATATTCTTCTAATCATCTATTATTAATAATAATCACAAGACAAGACAATTCTAACCCATGGAGTCTTATGATCGATCTCAAGAGGTTTTCTTTGCTGCTTGTTTTTTGTGCCGTTCAGCAGTCTTTATGAGTATACACCACCATATTTTTAGCCATTAGCTGTTTAAGAATATTTGAAAGATTTCTAGTTCTTAGTATCTTTATTAAAGGTTTTGCAAACATTCATGTGAAGATATGTTTTCATTTCTCCATAAATTCTTAAGAGTAGAATTGCTGAGTCAGATGCTAAGTGTATATTTAACCTGACCAGAAGCTGCCGAAACAAAGTGGTTGTACATTTCACACTCACCTGCACAGTGTAGTAGTTCTCCTTGGTCCTTATCCTGATACTTACTATGTTTAGAAGTCTTCATTTTAGCCATTCTAGCAGAGGCTGCTGGTGTCTCACTGTAGTTTTAATTTGCATTTCCTTGAGTAATCACAAATAAAGGCTGAAGCAAGTATGAATCTCTTCCTGTGGCCGTTTTTATACCTTCTCTTGTGAAGTACATGTTAAAATTGTTTGTCATTTAAAAACTTGGTCTTTTTTTTTATTATTGAGTTGTAAATTTCTTTATAAAGTTCCTTTATGTTCCTTTATGTACATGTATTAGAAATAGTTTCTTCCCCTCTGTGGCTTCTTTTATATTTCCTTAAAGAGAGATTTTAAAAACCAGAATATTTAAACTTAAACAAAATCCAACTTATTATTTTGTTCTTTTATAATTTATGTCTTCCATGAATAGTAGTGAGTCTTCTAATCCATAAGGGTGGTATATCCCCCTATTTATTTATTTTCTTTAGATTCTCTGAGCAATATCTTGTTCCTTTCAATATATGGGTACTACAGATCTTTTGTAAAGTAACCCCTGTGTTTTTTAAGCCTTTAAATGCCTTAAAATGATGTTTCCAAAATACAATTTTACTATATATAGAAATATAATTACTTTTTATATTATCTTATACCATATATTGCAAAGCTGCCTGTTTCTTTTAGCTTTCTGTAAATTCATTAGATTATTTTTTTGGCACATGATTGTGTCATATACAAATAAATAGTTTTACTTCTTTCAAATTTGCATTATTTTATTTTTTATTTTATTTGTTGTATTGCATTCTTCTTGTCTTTTACACTGAGACTTAACTATTATTTTGTTGTGAATTAACCATTTTTTTTTAAATTTTGAGACTTGTTTTATGACCCAGAATATTGTCAATCTTACTGAATATTTCTTTTTTATGAAATGTGCATATAGTCTACATTTGTTAAGAGTTCTACAAATGTCATTAAATAATTTGAGTTGTTTTAGTTTATATATATAATGTTTATCATCATTAATATTATTCTTTATCTCTCATAACATTTCTTATCAGAAATACTTTATTTGATATTAATATAGTCACTCCAACTTTTTTATGTTTATTGATCTTCTTCAGTCTTTACATTTAAAGTACATTTCTTGAAGACATTATAAAGCTGATTCATGCTTTTAAAAACTCTATTCTTATAATATCTGAATTTTATTTAGGATATTTAGACAATTTTCATTTAATGTAATGATCGATATACCTGGGTTCAAGTTCACTACTTTGCTATTGGTATTTTCTTTCTTTGTCTCATCTATTCTTTGTTTTATTTTTTTATTTCTGTATTTTTGGAATTGTTTGAGAATATTTTACTTTATCTTTTTTTGCTTGATGTTAGTGTAAAGAAAGCAAATGAATTGTGTATGTTGTTTTGCATCCTGCCCCTTTAGTGAATTCTGTTATTATTTCTAACACCGCTGAGCGGGGGAAGTCTTTAGGGATTTCTAGATAAAAGAGCACGTCACCTGCAAATGCGCACACTTTTATTTCTTCCCTTCTAATTTGGTTGCCTTTTTTACTTTTCTTGCCTAATTGATGTGATAGGAATTTCCAGTATGTTGAATAGAAGTGGCAGCAGTGGGTATTCTTGTACCATTCCTCAAAATAGAACAATAGGGGAAAGGCTTTCAGCGTTTCGGTATTAAGTAAATACTAGCTGTGGGCTTTTCGCAGATGGCCTTTGTTATACTGAAGTGATTTTCCTCCATTTGGAGTTTGTTGAGAGGTTTTATCATAAGAGGATGCTAAATTTTATCAATTTGCTGCATCTGCTGAAATGATCATGTGGTTTTTCTTTACATGTTTCTACTCTATTTTCTACCGTATACTTCATTAATCCCACTTCTGTGTATTTATTCAAAAGCATGAAAATTAGGATCTCAAAGAGATATTAGCACTATCATGTTCTCTGAAGTATTATTAACAATAGCCAAGATGTAGAAACAAGTAAAGGCCCATCAATGGATTAATAGGTAAAGAAAAGATGTTACATGTGTGCAGTTAACTATTATTCAGCCTTAATAAAAGGAAGTCCTGCAATATGTAGCAGCATGGGTGAACCTTGCAGACATTATTTTCAGTGATTTCACAGAAGGACAAACACTACAAAATTCCATTTATATGAGATATATAAAAGAGTCAAATTCATAGAAGCAGAGAATATGGCTATGGTTGCTAGGGCTGGGAGCAAGGAAAACAGGAAGTTGCTAATCACTGGACATGAAGTTTGAGATAAGATGAATAAGAGGTTTGCTACACAGCATTGTGATTACAGTTTGTAGCACTGTTTTATACCAAAAATATGTTGAGGATATGTCTCAGGTTAAGTGTTCTTATCAAAATAAAAGTGAAATAAGAAAAAAAAAATCACTGATTGTCAAAAGCCATGGGTAGGAGAGGAAATTGACTTCAAAGGAACAAGAGGGAGCTTTCTGCAGGTGACAGAAATGCCCTATATTGCCACTGCAGTGGTACTTAGAAGACTCTATGCATTTATCTAAAGTCATAACATTACACAAATAAAATAAGTGAATTTTATTACATGAAAATCACACCTCAGTGAAGTTGACATGTGGTTTCCCAGATGAGGGGGAAACTACAAAAACATTATTATACACACCATATTAATTATGTAATTATTTAATTTTTTTCTAGTAACCTAAAACATGTTGTGAGAGGTAGGAGTGGGAGGGGTGGGGGAGAGTGGTGGGGGGGAAATGGGAAAAACTGTAGTTGAACAACAACTACAATAAGAGAGAGAGAGAGAGAGAGAGAGAGAGAGAGAGAGAGAGAGAAAGAAAGAAAGAAAGAAAGAAAGAAAGAAAGAAAGAAAGAAAGAAAGAAAGAAAGAAAGAAAGAAAGAGAAAAGGAAGAAAGGAAGGGAGAAAAAAAGAAAAAGAAAGAAAGATTCCTTATTCTATTCTCAACACCACTGAAGCAAAGGCACCTCAGCAACAACTGCTTTGAACATAGGTGATGGGATGCTTCCAAACAACTAAAAATGTCCTTTGCTTATACAACTTTTTATTCCTTCAGTGTCTCTTGGAAATCAGTCATAAAAATATAAATTCTTCCATGTTCCTACTAGTGAGAAATAGCTTTAGCAGCTGGATTTCCAGAGATAAATTATTTTGCAGCTGATGTGAAATTAGAATTTAGAATTTGCCTGCACTGAAAAGTTGAGGTTGGAGCCCTGCCACAGACAGGAATCTGAATGGGGCGTGGGAACATCTGGGTTCTTGCTTTTGCTTGACCTTTAACTAGTCATATGATCTTTGCTAAGTCATGAATCCATAGGGTTGTGAAAATCAAGTACATCAATCATAGACTATTATTGCTTATCGTTTTCTGTCAGAACAGCCACTATCTCAACCTACAAGGTCCCTTCAGGCCCCAAGAATCTGTGGCTTTGGATTGTGATTTGTGCAAGGTTCAAACTTCTTCAAGTGTACCACCAAGCCACTCCTTCGAACCTTTCCCATTCTCACTTTCCACACTTGGGGTGTGTGTTGAGGATGTGGGTAATGCCTAGGAGCCAGACACAGGCACTCAGAGAAATCAAAGTCACTTTCCATTCTCGTAGATGTCCCCACATCACAAGGGTACTCTGATGCTTCTACCCTTTCAGCAACATGCTATAGTCTTCTCAGCAAATCCCTGTTTTTTCATATGCTGGAGAAAACCCTTAAAACCGTGCCCTGCTTAAATGTCAAGACAAAATTTTAAAAAATCAAGAGTATAGACAAGTTAATGTCAGTTTTCTTACTATATTAATTTATTGTAAAGTGCATTTTTCAATATATTTTATTGATTATGCTATTACATTTGTTCCAATTTTCCCCCCTTTGCCCCCTCTGTCTGGCAACCCCCTTCCATCCAGTAATCCCCCCTTAGTTCATGTCCATGGGCATATAAGTTCTTTGGCTTCTTCATTTCCTATACTGTTCTTAATATCACCATGTCTATTTTGTACCTACCAATCATGCTTCTTATTCCCTGTACCTTCCCCCCGTTCTCTCCCCACCCCTCCCAATGATAACTCTGCAAATGATCTCAATAACTATGGTTCTGTTCCTGTTGTGCTTGTTTGCTTAGTATTTTCAGATTCAGTTGTTGATGGTTGTGAATTTGTTGCCATTTTAGTGTTTAAAGTTTTGTTCTTCTTTTTCTTAAATAAGTTCCTTTAATATTTCATATAATAATGACTTGGTGATGATGAACTCCTTTAGCTTTACGTTGTCTGAGAAATGATTGATCTGCCTTTCCATTCTAAATGACAGCTTTGCTGGATAGAGTAATCTAGGTTGTAGATCCTTGCTTTTCAACACCGTGAGTATTTCTTGCCAGTCCTTTCTTGCCTGCAGAGTTTTGTTGTTATTTTTTTTTTTTTTTTGATAAATCAGCCAACAGTCTTATGGGAACTCCTTTGTAGGCAACTCTCTGCTTTTCTCTTAATGCTTTTAAGATTCTCTCTTTATCATTAACCTTTGGCATTTTAATTATTTGTCTTGGTGTTATCCTCTTTGGGTCCAATTTGTTTGGGATTCTCTGTGCTTCCTGTACTTGTATGTCTATTTTCTTCACCAAATTAGGGAAGTTTTCTTTCATTATTTTTTCAAATAAGTTTCCAATTTCTTGCTCTTCCTCTTCTCCTTCTGGCGACCCTAGGATTTAGATGTTGGTACATTTGCAGATGTCCCAGAGGATCCTTATATTACCCTCATTTAAAAAAAAAATATTTTTTCTTCTTTCCATTCTGGTTGAATGCCTATTTCTTCCTTACCTTCCAAATTGTTAATTTGAATCCAGTCTTTATCCCCTCTGATGTTGGTTCCCTGTAGATTTTTCTTTATTTCACTTAATGTAACCTTCATTTCTTCCTGGGTCTTTTTTATTTTGTTTCCATACTCAATGAGTTCTTTGAGTATCCTGATCACCAGTGTTTTGAACTCTGCATCTGATAGTTGGTTATCTCCATTTTGTTTAGTTCTTTTTCTGTAGTTTTGTTCTGTTCTTTCACTTGGGCCATATTTCTTTGTCTCCCGAATTTGGCAGCCTCCCTGTGTTTGTTTCTGTGTATTATTAGGTAGAGCTGCTTTGGCTCTCTGGTGAAGGTACCTGTAAACTGTGTGGGGTAGAGCCTTAGGTGATTGCCAGAGTGAGGCAACCTGCTTCACCGCTTTGTGGCTCTGTGTGTGTGTGTGGGGGGGGGCAGGGGCGGCTCAGAGAGGGGACTGTGCTGCTGCTTGAGTTCTGGAGGTTTGCCTGGCACTCCCCTGACTTCCAGTCGCTTCACCCACTTCCTGTGTGCGACTGTCACCCTTCCAGCTTTTGCTCTGGTGCTGAATCCCAGAGTGGGTGGTTTTGAGCTTGTTCTGAGTCTGTGTGGGTCCTTTAAATGGAGTCTCCTGAAAATCCAGCAGTTACTTTTGCCTCTCCAACACCCACTGGGTTCTTCAGCCAGAAGTTATGGGGATTTAACTTCTTGGTGCTGAAACAGTGGGCTGTGAGTTCTGACCTGGGGCTGGGATCTTTCACTCATGAGATACCCCTCCTGATTTTTATCCACAATATGTAACATTGGACCACCCTTCCTCCTCCACTCCATGCCACAGCACATCTTCCCTGCCTCTCCGCCATTCTCCATTTTTCCCTCCTCCTACTAGCCTGGATGAATGTGGCTTCTTTAAATCCTTGGTTTTTGGACTTCCATACAGCTTGATTTTCTGATGGTTCTGGGAGTTATTTGTTTTGAGATCTAGTTGTAATTCTTTTTGTGGTTGTGCAAGGAGGCGAAGTGTGTCTACCTACGCCTCCATCTTGACCGAATTCTCAAGAAAGTGCTTTTTAAATCTGTAAAACTCTGCCCCAATATTAGAAGACTTCTGAGTTATTTGGTTATATTACCTGTTCTGGCATTCAGCAGAGATGTAAGGATGAAAATGTGAATGGCTACAGTGTATATTAATTACATTTAAGAACCTAGAGAACACAACTGAGAATCACCTGTCAAATACATTTTTCAAATCTGCCAGTCTGCTAACTCAGTTTCCCCTGTGCTACAGCTGTAACTAGGAAGGCTTTCCACAGGAAACGCTAAATGTGTGGTTCCTTCCCCAACTCCCATAGCCTGTGCTGATATAGTACATGTTCTTTCTGACTTTGGAGCAGAAGTTGTCTGTTTGTTTTTTTCTCTATGTAACTAACAGACTTCCCAGCAATTGAAACTGCAGTGTAGTTTTCAGTTCTAGCATGAGTTAGCTACTACACGCATATTGTGTGAAGTTATTTCTTGCCCATTATCAATAAGATTAATTTATTTTCACTCCAGTGACATCTCTTTGTGTGAATTTCCAAATAATCTCCTATACTAAGCTGTATTTTCTTAACCTGATATTGATGTAGAAATTGCTCTAGCTCTCTTGTTTAAAAGCCAAAGGTGTTGATGTTTAGGAGCTCTCATTAACCACAAAAATCCCATCTCTAATAATCAAGTCTTTTAAATCCTTTCAGGGAACATCCTGATATTATAATCTGGCAAATGTGGCTGAGGTTATGCGGATGTCTTTGCAGGGGCGCATTTATACATCAGAAAGCACTTACAGAACTGTAGAAATATTTCCTTCCTGGGAGAGATTGTAATGCTGAAAGGTTTTCTGAATTAATGAAACTGGCGTGGCTTTTTCAGCTCATCTTTCTAAGATTTAACACTGAACAAAATTTCTTTTTGCTTAGAAAGATCTTCATATCAGTTCAGAGACAGGTCTTCTAACTAAAAAGGGGTTTAATAAAGAAAGAGAAAAAGATAGAGAAAGAGGAGAATATGTAATAGCTCCAGTTGTAAGAACTACTATATACCTTTATTTGTGAATTCATGCCACAACCCAAAGTATTCTCATTATTATATTCCATTACACTAGAAGTCACATTTGGGTAGAAAAATATTGTTACTAGGCCAATTTAAATCTGTACATTTTTTCTCTTTATTTTTAATCTCAGGAAGCCCTCTCTATTCTATTACAGACTGCAAATTTGCAGCACAGATGTGAGACCTGTGATTTAGCATTCATCGAACTAGACTGGGGAGTGAATGACTAATGATAGTTCCCATCATTTTATCACTAAGTGATTCTCAGGAATAAAGTTACAAAGTAACCTTAAGACCTGTGTGTCAGAGATTAGCAAGTGCTGTTTCTTTGATGTTTTCTTTGCCTCTGTTCATGGTTTAGCAGTACATCAACAGATGTTGTAAAGTGTCAGAAGTACAGTAATACTACTGCATGCAAAACCAACATCTATAAAAGCAATTTTAAAGTCCACCAGAATCTCTTCAATTATCTCAGTGGAGTCACAGTGGCGCTGTCCACTGATGTTTATCAGTTCGTGAGACTGAACAAGTAGCTCCGTGAAATTATAGTAACATTGATCTCTTTTGCCTTTCAAAGCTAAATAAAAATATTAGCTCCAAGTAGAACATGAACAATTTACTGATAGTGCAATATTACTGATTGTGACAAATTCTGCATAGATCTCAATATTAGTATTTTAGGAATCTTTAACAGAAATGAATTTTATAAGCCATATCATGACACTGACATTGGACTGAATGTTCACCAAGCAAAAGTTCACACTTTCCCTTTGTGTGGTGATTTATCTCCCATTTAATTTCTGTAAGTAGGGCAGGCTTTATTACCCCCCCCCCCATTGACAAAGGGGGAAATGAAGCTTCAGACTTCAGCATGCAGGAAAGCACCATCCATAATGTCAATTGGTTGATTAGCTAGAATAAAGCAACTGATTCTCTGGTCCCAACTTGGGATGAAATCTCTTTAGCAAAAGGACTTGTGAAACTGTAGTCGACCCTTGAACAATGCTGGGAGCTAGGGGCACTGACTGCCTGCCTCTGCAGTCAGAAATCCTCGTATAATTTAAGTTGGTCCTTAGCACATGCCGATTTCCAATTACCAGTTGATGAACAACACAGATTTGAATTGCACAGGTCAGCTGAACTACAGACAATTGAACGAAAAAAATCCATATGTAAGTGGACCTGTGCAGCTCAAACCTGCCTTGTTCAGGGGTCAACTGTACATGTTGAGGTGTGAAACAAAACTATAACAAGAAATAGTAACAAAAACCCCCCTCTCTTGACCTGAATACCCTCATCTGTAAAACAGGCATAATAAATCTTAACCTGCCCTGTATTGTCCACCTCTCACCAGTTCTTTAAAGACTAAAATTGGATAAGATAGTGAAAATGCTATAAGATACATGTGCCTCCAAATCTTCACTTCTAACCTCCTGTCCTGCTGAGTATCATCTTTCTAAATTCCAACGTGTTTCCAAGAACAAGGATCTATACTTCCCCATAATGCATTACTTTCTGTCTTGTATCATGTTTATTTATGAATGTGTTTTCTCTCCCTACTTGAGTTCCTTCTTGCACAAGCCATGCATCATTCAAATGTGTTCCCCAGTAGGAAACATGCTGCTTTGAGTGGAGCTGATGGTCATAGAGCGAAAGTTAGAATGGATGCTCTATTCTCACTTTGGAGGGACCAGCCCTCCTGTGTCCACCTGGGACCCTTGGAACTGTTTCTACCTGTCATCGTTTAGTCAGACAACTCTTTCATGAAGAATTCACTATCTGCTGAGTTTTTTTTCAAAATTGGTAATGTCTTGATTATTCTTTATTATCATACTCTGACTTCCATGTATGCCAATAACAATAATTCCTTCATTTTTCACTGCAATGTCTAGTACAGTGTCCTATATATTTTAATGGCTCAATAAATTTTAGTTGAATTAACAAAAGAAATGTTGTCAATTGTCATCACCCCTCAATCAGGATCTACCTCTCATTTTCTTGGGCTGTATAACATGAGGAATATAAATGGTTTTGTATCCCTAGATCCCACTTTCCTAAAACAGACAGCAGGATTACACTTCTGGGCTGAAATATAGCCTCAAAGATAACCCAGATGGCCAGGATAACTCCTAGGCCACTGACACCACCCTGGGTACCTTTTTAACTAGACCCATTTTTAAGACTCCCCAGCAAAGAGTAAAGTGACACAGAACTAAGATAAATCTTCTGGATCTCCTACTAGCCGGGTCTGAGAACCTCTTCCCCGCACCTAAGAGTTCAGTGTCCTTACACCATCTTCAGAGCTCCGCACACGGGGGCCATGGTGGGGGGGGGGGCGTCCTGTTCAGCTTGCCCTGAAAAAGGGATGATATCATTCTCTAGCAATTATTCAGGAACTACTCTCTAGGATAAACCACAGTTTCCAATAAAAGCCTAACCAGCTTCTAAAGAAACTCTTCTTAAAAGCTTTTACTCTGACCTATTTCAAATGAGGACCAAGCGTTCTTCAGAAAATAAAACGCAGTGCGATTTGAAGGAAAACAGATTTTCAGAAGTGTGCCCCTGCAGTGCCTGGCAGAAGATCACGTATTTGATATTGATGGGGGAGACCAGAATGTTCTTGTGTTGAGTTCTGCCTTTAGAAATGGTCTTATCAAAATAATCCTCCTGCATCAGCTTAACTGCTATTTGACAGCAGATGAAATGTGGAGGTAACCAGAGCTGTAAAGTACTGTATTTCTGTACCATTTTGGCATTTGAAAGGTGACAGAATGACTGCAAAGCTGAGTTAAGCAAGAAAAGACTTTCATTCCACTTACAAAGTTATATAACTGGAAAGTAGCCCTTTGGATATGAATTAATGTTCTTAGACCAATATATAAACAACCATGCCCCAAATTTAATTACAGCATCAATATAAGGAAACATCGCCATGAGCATCTACCATGACCCCAAAGAACCTCTGGTCAGCCACGTTGAGTTTGAAGTTATCTTTCATGTCTACCAGTCACACTGCCTAGCCTTTCAAAAATGGATCCAATTCAACTCGTTACCACTGGAAATAAGTGGGGGAAATTCACCTAAGCAATAGAATTCAACTCTGATACAAATCAGATTTTAGAATAAAATCTATTCTCTTGCCTACCTTAATCTCTTTTCACCCAATCCCCTGTTATCACAACCATCCAAATTGAGAGATATTACAGATTATATTCCGATTGTTCCAGAGAGTGGCTGTTCTGTTAGCCTGGGCCTGGGGACAGAGAAGTGTCAAGTCTCAGCTGACCTGCACTAATGAGAAGAGATTATATACTTAATTACTATTTATATCAAAACCAGGTTTTCATCATTGGTTTTTTAACTGAAGAAGAAAGCCATCTTAAAATGATCTGTAGTTTAAGGGTAAACAAAAGATCTAAATTTTAGAAATGGTAAAAGTATTAGAATAAAGTTTAAATTAATATTTATAATTCAAGGTATGGGAGACCTTTGAAAGAAAGAGCAGAAACTTAAAAATTTAGAAAAGCAAAGAAAATGCATATACATTTATAAAAATTAAAAATGATATAACAAAGTGCATCACAAAAGAAGTTAACAAAGTCAAAGTCATAAAAAATGTTAAAAGACAAATAATAGGGAAAGTGTGTATAATTTGGAAGAAAATGGTTAATAATCTAAACATTTAGAAGAAACCCTAAAAATGACAAGGATAAGATAATGAGGAAATGCCCAATGGGTATAAAACAGCTAATTAGAGGAAAAGAAACATCTTCAACCTCATAGTGGTCAGGATATCACAAATTACAATGAAGAGCTGTTACTGTTGTGCTCTTAAAATAAGCACAATTTAGTAAGATTTGTGGCCTACCCTATTAGGTGAGAAGACAGATTGATCCAGTGGCCTGTAATTTTTTTTAAAAATGAAAAATATCCTTGGACTCAAAGTGTCAGATTTGGAAATTGATCATAGGAGAAATAAAAGCACATAAACATACAGTTATACATAAAAAAATGTTTATGGCAACACTGTAGTAGCAAAACCCTGGAAATAATCCAAATGTCCACCAAGAGGGGAACAGTTGAATGAAGACTGTGAATCTAGCCTTGAGATAACTATGTAGCTACTAAAAACAGTGAGCTAATTACAGGCCTGTTACCACTGATCAGTAGGCATGCTCATGACATGCTGTATAGTGAAAAACACTAGTGCAGAGTAACGTGAATAGTCTTTAATGTACTTGCTCTTGAGTGTCCTTGCCTCTCTGCCCTTGAGTTGTTCTTCTCACCCTTGCAAACTATTCCTCACCATCTAACTTGTTTAAATTTCACACATTCTTAAATATTCAGCAGGTGCCTCACCTTATCAGGGAAGCTAAACTGATCTAACTAGGTGGGATATATGTCCATCACCTGTGCTGCCAACCTGTTGTGAGCAGACGTCAGTCATGGCCACGTATTTAATTCTTGGTTTCTTGTAGACCTCGAGCTCTTTGAAGCCAGGCGCTGCGTATTGTATCTCAGCATCCCCAACATAGTATTTAGATATACGACCTGACCATGTTGAATGGATAAAAAAAAGCAATGGATCAGCCACATTTCAAAAGTTAATGTTTAAATTAGTAATTCTAGAATATTAGATAGAACACCACCAAATGCTGAAGAATGTCGTGTGCTAGGGACTTTCACAATAGTATCTAGCTTAAGGATTATGAAATCCCAAATATATTTGTGCACCAACATTAGCTAAAGACTAAACTTTTTGAAACTTCCCATAAAGTACATAATTTTAGGAGTGTACATACAGCAATTCTTATGCTCATTGAAGTTCGAAGGCTATGGATTACACAAAAGGAAGGAAGGAAATGTCTACATGAAGGTATTTGGGAGGAGAAAGCATGCTACCTTTTAGGTGATAATAGAATTCCTTACACTGCCCTGTGATGGGTGGAAAGTGAAAATGATCCCACTTCCCTGTAGCTTTTCTCCATTCTGTTTTAATTTTAGGTCTTGGAAGTCTTAATTATTTTAACTTGTTCTGTGAGGGTTCATTGCATCGTATCTTGTTCGATGTCTATGACCAATGTGCAGAAAAGGCAATAGAGCTTAGTGATCAAGAATTCAAACTGGTTTTGAAGTTAGAAAGACCAAGGATAGAATCTTTACTAGCTATGTGAACTTAAACAGCTGATATCATCTCTTTAGTCTCATTGCCTTGTTTGTACAATAGGAGTAATAATAATAGAAATTCCCTGATAGACCCTTATATTGATAAAAATATGAAAAATGCTTAGCATGATCCTATGCTTATTATTTAGTTCACACTGTTTTTGTTATTATTACCAGAAAGTATCATCACCTCTAAAAAGCATGTTTTTTTCACAGCTTACCTCTGAAACTAATCAGGATGCATCTTATAATTGATGTCACTTTATAACTGTAGTTGAATGTTACATATATCAGGATGCATCTTAGGGTAGAAGGCATCTGAAATTTAAAGAAACAGGTTAGTATATTACAAATACTATTAACAAGATCTGGGCAGAACTGACTTGAGCTTTAAGTCAGGGTAGATCGGGTCAGTTTGGGGTCCCGCAGCTGTGTCATTGTTGCACCCCTCCATCCATCACTTCAACTGTTAGAACGCAGAACTCGTTGTTTCCTTGAGACCTTTGGAAATGTGTGTTCCAGTATCATAAAGAGCTAGGCCAAAGAGGTCTTAAGTATGAACTAAAAGCTCTCTAACAAGAAAGACTGGCCACTTTATTGCTGACTTCTGCCTTGGTTCCCCATGACAACTCTGGGAGCTCTTCCTAATCCACCATCTGACCGTGACCATGATCAAAGTGTTCTCATTACCTTTGTCTCTCTAGTCTATACCATCCACGGCTTCCTTTTGCCCAACTCCTTCAAGAACCCGTGGTGAAGCCCCTCCCTGACATATTTACGGTCCTCAGTAGCATTTTGATCATGCTTACCCTCTGAACCATGTCCAAGGGCAACCTTCTTGAATGTATCACATTACCAAAATGAAAAGAAGCAACACAAACTATTTATGACAACATCTAGTCTTATAATTGTTGTTCATCTGTGTCATTCTGAAATTTTATTATTCAGCTTTGTAACCATGCCATTTAGATTGTTTCTTTTAATATGCACTCATGAAAATCCAAATGCTTAGACATAAAAAGGATAATTTGCATGCATACACTCTACAAGCCCTGAGATAAGTGTAGTGTGGTAGGTTATTTGGTTACCTCAATTCTCTGTTGCATCTGGGCTGGTATTATGACTTGAGTTGAACAAGCAGTAGGACAAACAATGGAATGTGGAAGTAATGATGCCGAGCAAATTCTGGAACCTGATCTTTAAGAGGCTTTGCAACTTCTACCTGTGTTCACTTGGAAGGCTGCCCTGAGCTCACCATGCCA
Source organism: Anoura caudifer (assembly GCA_004027475.1). Lineage (NCBI taxonomy): Eukaryota > Metazoa > Chordata > Mammalia > Chiroptera > Phyllostomidae > Anoura > Anoura caudifer. The sequence continues at coordinate 36,634 of PVKU01000254.1, forward strand.
TGAAGAAGCCTTGGATGTGGGGAGAGAGGCCTACTTATTCCAACTGTTGCTGATGAGTCCTGGCCTCTACCTACATACCCACTGAGCACAGGTACACAAGTGAGCCTTGGTGAGACCAGCAGAACCCTGGAGCTAACCCATCACATGGATAGACATAATCAATTGTTGTTTGAAGACATTATCTGGAATGGTTTATATGCACTAAAAGGTGCCTGAAAGGAGCCAAAGACTTTCAGTAGCCAGAACACATTTTTCTGAATTAGAGATGGAAAGAAGGGAACCTATAGGAAGACATCTGACAATGAGCATGAAAAAAAAGTTTCACGCAATGCTTTAAACTTTTATTTCTGTCACTCTGATGTTTGTGGCATGCAAAAGACTTCTTTATACTTTATAGAGCTATGAAGATAAACAGTTTGAATTTTTTACAAACCTTTCATAACATCATCACAAAACCTCTTTAAACAAGTCGCATGGTCCTGCTTAACAATGCCTCGTGTTGCAACAAATAACAGTGAGATGATCAGCTCAAGGAGTGGAAGAGGAAGACATCCAGGATCATTCTCGGGTATTTAAGACAGGGGAGATCTAGAGCACAGTCCACAAACTATGACTGAGGAGCCAAATCTGCCCACCATATGCTCTTGTATGCCTGTGAGCTAAGAATAGTTTTTTTAATGGTGGAAAGAGAAAATCAAAAGAATGGTAATACTTCACAGTAGGAGGACATTATTTGAATTAAACTGCAGCATGTGTAAGTGCTGTGGGAGCACAACAATACCCCTGCATTCATTTACCTGTCGTCTGTGGCTACCTTTTCTCACCAACAGCAGAATTGAATAGTTATGATAGAGATGTATATGCAAAACCTAAAATAGTTACTATCTGGCTCTTTGCAGAAAACATTTGCCAGTTTTTGGTCTATTATTCAGACTTGATCATTTTCTTTTTCGGTGTAATGTGTTATATCCCACCTGTAAGTAAACACACCCAGCTGGCTTTCCCCACCCACAGTCCTCCCACCTTGTAGATCCAATGGAGAGAAGGGTACATGTGTTTAAGTCCTGAATTTGGTTCAGGGAAGAGGTGAGGGAGAGAGAGCAAGAGAGAAGTAAGTAGGTCACCGATTAAGTGTTTGATGATCACAATCCAAGAAGTGACTGTAAAAACCCCATGTTTCTCTTGGTGACTCTTCAGAATAATATTTTTGTTCACAGATCAAAACTATTGCTAGCATAGCAAATAAGTAATGGCATTAGCCCTAAAAACATAATGTATTTTTCTGTCTGCTTTCATCAGCAGCAATTAAAAGTTCTCCCAAAGAATCTTCATGTGACAGTGTCATTCACAATATATGAACAAATGTATAAACAAGGTGAATGCATGTTTCTTACCTGTCATTCAAGTTCTCACACACCTGTAGACTCTGCCCCCTTTTCACCATCACTCAGAGATGTGCTCCTAGGCCCTGGCCAGGTAGCTCAGTTGGTTGGAGCTTTGTCCTGATGCATCAGGGTTGTAGGTTCAATCCTGGTCAGGGCACACAAGAATCAACCAATGAGTGCATGAATGGGTGGAACAATGAACTGATGTTTCTCTATCCCCCAACCCCATTCCTCTCTCTAACAATCAACACAAATAAATAAAAAAAAATTTAAAAGGTGCTCCTAAAGGACCCCATGATTTCTTTTAAAATAATATAGCCCATTAATATATTTTGTTTATACAATAATTGTGGATTATGGGATAGAATTTCAGGAACAATAATTGTTAAGCCTAGAAGAGTTTTTAATTTTTTTTGGAAATGACACACCATTACTTATGGATAAAAGAAGGAAAAATAATTCTTTCTCTGTAACAATTTAGTTGCAAGTATAATTTCTGGTTTACCAAGAACCTTTCCAAATAATATACAAACTTTCCCTCTTTTAGGCTGCATGCCTCTTTCCTCATATATTTAGCTGTTCCTATTAGCCTGTACACTTGTGTCTTTTACCTTAGTGAACATATGGATTTGGTTTAGATATTTTAAAAAATAATCTCACATTGCTCCTCCTTCCAAATCACATTCGCCTGCCACATTCCTGGGAGGGCTAAAAGTATTTCAGCCTGGAACATTATCCTACTAGAGAATTTTGGAGGCAACATATGCTATTATCACAACTTCCTGGAGGGAAAACTTGTTCTAAGCATGTTTTACAATGGAAAGATTATGAGCCATTTGCTATATAGTCACTCAGGATCTATTTAATACTAAGAATAACATATTTTCCCCCGTTTCCCCAAACCTAACAAAAGTATATACAAATTATAAATACTCTTGCTAATTTTTATCTTTCTTCCCTAACTATTGAGAATCCCTTGTTTTCTGATTAGAGCTTACATATGACACTACCTTCATGAGATTTGAATTTCAATAATAACTAAATTGCAGTAATTAAGCTTTTATTTAAGTCCATAATTATATGCCAGTGAATAAGTGGATTTATTTAGGGCCAGAATTGCGCCTAGCATTTGCCAGGCCAGCCTAACACTCAGTATGTGTGCCAGTAATAGGAGATATAATACAAAATTGCCTTTAAAAAACGAAATTTTTTATACGTTAGCTTAAGTGGGAATGCAAATAAAGGGGTAAAGCTGGACATTGGCTGATTCGAAAGATCAATGATAAACTAATCAACTCTCTCTCCACTCTGCAGTCTGAAGTGCACCTTCATCCTAAAATGCCATAGGGTGGCAACAGTAGCCATCCTGTGGCTACAAATGATCACCCTTGTGAGACCCTGACAGCTTCCATTTGAGTACCCTGGTGTGGAGGGTCGCACCATCTGACTCTCAGCCCATTTTATCATTGGGCTAATCCAGAAAGGTGAGGGTGAATAACACACAGCTTCAAAGGCATGTGGCCATTTACAAAGGACATTCCCTGGGGCAGCTATAATTTAATTTCGGGAGAGTCTCATAGTGAAGGGAGAGCAAATTCCCATATTGTAAAGTTCTATGAGAGCTTACTTGCTTTTCAGCTCTTTAAGAATTCAAGACAATCTATAAACTTGAATTAATTCCTACTCAGAAGTAGGGACTGAGCACCAGTGATTTTCAAATTATTTGTTGAAAACAGTGTTTATTATTTATTATAAAACCCTGAAAGAATGTGAATGAGTGTAACATACAAGTTTTTTAAAGGCAGGTAACATAGAGATGAGTGGATTTGCTATAAGATTTGTTACATTAAGGAAAAGTTTTGTAATTATTTTTCATGTTTTTATTGAATCATTTTAAATGAAAGTGGATGTGAAGAATAAAGAATCAAACAAGGCATGTGGTTTATTAACATTTGCAGTATTCAAACATAATAAAGAGAAAAATTTCAAATATATGGGCTTGGTGGAAAAGATAAGACAGGAATAAGCAAAAGATAAATTATTTAACAACACTGTCTAAAAATACATTTGGTTAAAGGGATATTGCATTTTAATGTCATAATGTTAATATTTTAAAAGCACATTTATTACCCATTTCCCATAAGATGTTTAAGTATAAACATGTAGATATAAGTTTCTTTTATTATTTTCAAACTGCCAGTTATTTTGGCATGAGCACAGAGTTACGCAGTATTAAATGATTTACCAAGATAACATAGTTGAAATTGTGTGTGGGGAAGCCCACAGTACAAACCCAGGTTGGATCAGGACCCATTGTCTGACTCCAGGGTTGGATCTCTGGGCTACACAGGAGTCGTGTGCGCATTCCCCTCACACAGAGTGGGAAGCGAGAAGCAATCTGCCTCCCCGAAGGTTGGAGTAGGAGAGCTCCCACTGTCTTCATGCCCAAAGTTTGCATTCCTGGATAAAGTGGGGTTAATTTGAACCAGATTGAAGCTCAGTAAATATTTATTGAGTAAATTAGTAGCCCAGTGGGATGGATGACCTCTGGTTTGAGTGCAGAAAGGTCCAAGTTTAAGTCCGAGCATTACCGCTAGCATGGGACAAACCTGCAGTTTCCTTAGTCCCAGTCCAGGGCTCATCCATCAAGAACAATTTGCCAGTGAATCAGTTAACTGTAAAAGAGCTAAAGGAATATATTTTTAAGTGAAATACGTGACATTTTTGAGGTCCTACTATGTCTCTGTCACATGACTTTGTATATATTTTCTGTTTTCTCATTGCATTCTATAAGGTAAATAGCTTTTCAACTCCCTCCCACCACAGGTGAGGGTAATCTTGAGATAGTCCTGGAACAGTTCTGTTTTGAAGGAAATGACAGAACCTAACAGAAAGGGCATTCTGGGTTGCAAAGGAGAGGAAATTTTTAAGCAAAATGTCCTTACACAGTTACTGTGCCTCTAAAAACAACCTTGAGTGTTGATTTGTTTTGAAAAGAAGTGTCAGAAAACATTTTCTCTTGTGCTTAGATTCGGTCTCCAGTCTCACTGTGTACATAAATTCTGAAGTCCTGGAATCTGACTTGTTTAGTTTTATCAAACTTTACTCTTCAAACCCAAATCCTAGTATTTTTAACAAAATATCTTATATACGAGCTTTTAAAGTCCATCTATGGCATGACACCCTTCAAATGAACTTGGGTGAATAAATAAGACCAAATGAATAAATATTTTCCTTCAGACATTCCAGGGTTTCTGTCTATCCCAAGGCAGTAGTGAACATGCACTTGCTTATTTTTTTCACCGAGAAGTACAAGGTTTCTTTGTACACTGCAAGCAAAATTTCCAGACGCAAATATTTGCCTAGGTTAAGAAATCACAAACATAGAACATCAACTTAAAATTTTCCAGCATATTCCACAACCTGAGCAATAAGATACTTTGAGCAAGATGTTGGCCAGAATTGACTTCATCTTGGACAGGCAGGGGCAGAGCAGTGAAGAAAGGAAGCAAACAAACACCGAGTGAGAATGACTAAGCAAATACAATTTTAGCTACAGAACCAATTTGACACCCAACAGCCATCAATACAAATGATTTGCAAAGGCTTTTCCCAAGGTAGCCAAAAGGACATCAGTGAAGATGAGTATAAGTAGCTAATGGAAGGGATGTAAGAGTAGAGGTACCCTGGAAATGGTGACAGCTACATCAACACTGCTAAAACAACAGATCAATCCAATCCATTCAGCCAAACAGCTGGTCAACTCAGTTAAACAAATATTAGTCAAATCAACTGCCAGATCAAACTGGGAAACAGTCCCAAAATACTCATGCCTGCTATGTGTTTACATTGGAGAGATGGTATCCATTTGATGGATAGAACGATGACATTTTTGCTAGAGTAATTAGAGGCTTACAAGCAAATCTTTCTGAAGCTGTTGTAAAACATATTCCCATAACTTCTCAGCAGCTCCCCCACGAATACCCTAGTCTGGGAAAGCCATCATATCTTGCCTGGGCTCCTGCAACTGCTCCTCCCGACCTGCCTTCGGTCCACCAGTTTGACCCTCTGTAGTCCACACTGTTAATCAACAGCCAAAGTGACCTTCTCAGAGGATAAACTGTATCATGTCTTCTCACTAGTTAAAATTCTCCTTTACTTTCCCTTTTGCTTTGGATAAAAGACTGACGGAGACCTTTCTGGTCAGGGCACAACCTTGCTCTCTGACTGTGTCCTTTCACTCTTGCTCTAAGCATGGCCTTTTTCTGCCCAAAGACACCCAAGCTTGTTCCTAATGCTGGGCCTTTGCACTCGCTGTTCCTTCCATCTGGAAAGTTCCTTTCCTCCTCCTCATATTTAAATCTCAAGTCTCATATCTCAGAGGCTTTCTATGACCACCTCAGACGAAAGAGCTACTCCCCCCATATGCGGTTGCTTACTCTCCTATGTCCCTTCCAAGTTTTTTTGAGTACATATTCATTCCTGGAATTCCGTTTTATTGATTCATTTCCATGTTTATTCTCTATCTCTAGAAGGTCAACTTCATGAGAGCAGATACTTGTGGTGGTCAGAATACTGCCCCACTCCCACAGATGCTGACACCCTAATCCTCAGAAGTAGTAAATATGTGCCCTTACAAGGTAAAAGGGGCATTGATGATATGCTTAAGTTAAGGGCCTTGAGAGGGTATGATTTTTCTGGATAATCTAGATGGACCCAGTATAATCACAAGGGCTCTTCTCACAGGGATGTAACAGGGTCAAAGTCTGTAAATGGAAATGTAAGGTGAGAACCGGAGGTTGGGCTAATGTGCTTGGAAGATGAGAAAGGGACAGTGGGCTGAAGGATGCAGGTAGCCCTCCAGGAGCTGTGATAAGGCAAAGAAATGATATGCTCCTCAAGTCTCTAAAAGGAGTCCACCTCAGCAACACCTTGAAGCTAGTCCAACGAATGTAATTTCAGACTTCTGACTTCCATGCCTGCAAGATAATAAATCTGTGTTGTTACGAGCCACTAAGTTTGTGGTAATTTGTTCAGCAGCAACAGGAAACTGACATGTCTGCGTTGCTCCCTGCTGACTTTGTCCTGTCCATACCAGCCTAATAGTAAGTGTCAGTAAATATTTGTAAAGCAAGCGTATGGTAAACCATGTGCCCAAGTGCGCTTCTGGGAAGTCATGAATGTTGATGTGATTTAGATTGTATATGATCAAGACAATTTATTTTAAAAAGCTATAAAATTCACCCCATTCTCTTTTGCTTATTTCTCTAGTGCAAAACACAACCTAATAAAACATATATTGATTATATCATTCAGAAGATGTTTAAGACATGACCCCTGCCAACTTCAAGGTTTCCTGAAAGCTGCCGTTGAACACCTATTCGACTGTGTTTTTTTGGAAATGACATTCAGAGATAGCACATGCAGGATGGACATATGTGAACATAAAGCTACAAAACTTCTCAACACATATGAACGTATTGGCTTAAAAGGAATATTTTGTGTAGGAAATATGGCTCTGGTTTTCAGAAATTATAGCCAACCCTGGTATGCATAGATTTTGTTCCTTTGTAAAATACAGTTTTTATTTATGGATTATTTCAGATTAGTTTATTGACATGATATCCCCATGGGCTCAGTTGTAAGTGTGGAATAGGAAAGAAAATAGAAAGTGATCAAAAGAAAATACATAAACTGTAAGTCAAATTTTTCTTGATATTCAATACTACTGACTCATAATGGCATTTATGCAGGTAATTAAGCGGAAGATTAATTGCTCTCAATATGTTCAGCCCTTGACCAATATTTTTTGGTCAAGGTGTTGGTCAAAACTCAGCGTGTTTCTTCCTACACTATATATTTAGCTAGTGAAAGGCAAACTTCAAAAGGATCAGAAATTGCATTTGAATGAAGAGCCAAATGTCATGCACATTTTGAAGACTTCCTTCCTAGAGTTGTAACTCCTGGGAGAATTAACTTTTTTTTTTGTAATTTGTCATCTTTCAGCATTCCAAGAATAGTTGTAATGCTTCAAAATTGAGGCACTCCAGTATACTAATAAAAGGAGGCTGCTGGTGTGATTTCTGATCTCCTTCCCATATGAAATCTGGATGAACTATAAATTACCTAGCGTGTGAATTTAATTCAAGTGATTTTGCTAATCTAGTATAGCAGGTAGCATCCTGAGACAGGAGTAAACTTAAACCAGTCTCCTATTTTAAGGGGTGCTGCTTGCCCACAAGTGCCAGCCAATCTCTTAAAAACTATTTGAAGAAGTCCTTACAAGTCTTGTAAGAGGCTTTCAATGATCCAATTAAATATATTTTATATACATTATATGTGCCCATACACACATATGTAGATATGTATGCATGTATGAGTTCATGCAGTTTGCCTAGCAGCTGGCTTACAAATGCATTAGTAGAAACTAAAAAGTATTCAGGGAGGTTGTGGCACTGACTTCAAATCTCTTCATGAAGGACGGCCAATCCCTGTCTCAGGTGTGGCTTAAGAGTATGAACAGTGATGGTGGAGACTAACACGAATCAGGTACTTACAGTGAGTCAGTGTTTGGAGGATGTTACATATATTACCTAATTTCATCCTCACAATAACTCTATGAGAGGAGTGTTATTTGAGTCCCCACCTCAGGGATACCGAAACAGAGGTACAAAGAGGTTGAACTGATAAAAGCTCTACAGCTGAAGAGGTGGCAGAGCTAAGCTCCGCTTGCACTTTGACCTTTAAGCCTGTCCTGGTCACTGGTTCATTCAGGTACATGCGGTAGAGAACCCTCTGTCCATTTCCTGATTCCTACTAATCCTCCCATCTCAACTCTGATTATTCTAATTTCAGAGAATCCTCCAGGTTTCTTTCTGCAGTCGTTCGACAGTCAACAGTCTTCTTTACACTATGAAACTTCCATCTATTTGTAAAGTTCTGGAATTTAAGGAATATAGCTCTTCCCCCATATATAGTTCATGTTCAGCAAAATAGTTGTGTCTCACCCCAACCTAGCTTATTTTTCTGTCTGATTGAACAGTGACAGAAGTTACGTAAATCACCCACACTTTCTGAAGACAGGGAATAACTTCCGAGCGAACTGCTGAACTTCTCCTATGCCCCACCACTGTTTAGACACCAATGACGACATGGCTCCCTGTGTGCTTTGTTAAATATTTCTTCTGACTAGTGCTACTAGGCAGAGTTGTAGCTGGGGTGTAAAGCTCCCAGCACGGAGCAGACCACTCTTCTGGAAACATAAGTGATATGTTACCCAACCCAGTCTTCGGGTAACTCGCGATCAGGTCCGTGATTGCCGTGGACAGTTTTGGTTTCCTAACCTTCCCATGTTCCCAGGCATTCCCCCTTCCCAGGTTCTTATTTGGTAGAGACTACAAAGGCCAGATGTGTATTCCCCCAGCTTCATTTACCCCTAGAGATGATCATGTGACCAACTTCTCGTGAAAGAAACAGAAGGGAAATTCTGCTGGAGAGTTTTGTTATTGGCAAACAATATAAAATGTTTAGCCTGCTCTAGTTTCCTATTTTATTTCTTGAAACTAAAAGTGGTTTGACTGATATGATGAGACAAGCCACAAACACTGTACATAATTTGAGGGGAATAGAAAATAGTGTGTGCTCAAGTGGCAAAATTGTTCTGGCAACACAGGCAGAAGGTACGAAAGGCAACGCTACACGGGCCTGACGCAGGCTTCACGAGCTCACGCAGTTTCACTTGGACCTCACGCTCCTGTTGACGTTCCCCTTTGGAGTGCTTGTCATTTTAGAGCAGTTTTTAGGGGAAAAGATTGTGTTCCTTTTCTTGTTTGTATTGATTTATGTATTTATTAAATATTGGTAGGGGAGAGTTGATGCAGATATTAGAAGAAATGTTTTTGCGTGCGAATGACCTGTATGGTGCTGATGATCCCTACAAACCTTGAAATATCTGAGAGACAATGGAATCAATATTTAAATGATATGGGAGTCTCTTTTACCTTCAATAATCTGAATATATTAATTCTCTAAAAAGCACTTATACATAACATTGTTAATGAAAGCAATTTTGTTTGAAATGTCACATTATCATATTATCATTCTAATCAGCATCATGATACAAAAGGAATCAGCCAGCATTTCTCTGCCTTTCCTCTTGTCAGGCGGAAATTTTAGAACAATGTCTGCTTTTTCCTTAAATTTTCCAAATTATTTTTATAAGATATTACACTATTCTACTTGCATTTATAGCTAATATTTTCCACTTGAGAACTCGCACATTGATATCACCAAGTGGAATCTCAGTTTCTACTCAGTTTTACCACTGTTCTGTATTAAGATCTTTTAAAAAATCTGGGATATGCATGTAACTATACAACTATACATACATTTATGGTTATACAGAGGTAATATAAAACTATATATAGTTATATGTGCATATATACCTCTGTATATATGATCAGGATATATAAAATATATAAGATCAGGTGAGGCATATCTAGACATATGTATATGAATGCATGTTATGTACACACATATACATATGTGTGTATGCTCTTTGGGCTTAAAGAAGAAAATTTTTGTTTTTAATGATTTTTATACACTAACAATTTTCCCAGTTATGCATATTCTTACTTTGTTGTATTACTTATTTACTCACGTAATTGGGCAAATATGTGCATCAACAGTTGTTTTTTTAAAGGTAACATTGTTATGTAGTCTTTTTAAGAAAAATTCTGAAAGACATAGATATTTTGTTTTGAATATAAAGTTAATTTAAACTACACGAGGAGTGAGTCTTCGCTGTTTGGCTCAGTAGTCGTAAGGCCTCGGGTAGTGCACTGTACTGTGATATAATGAATTTTGAAAGAAGTCGTGTTTTAATTAGTCACCTTTTGTCACCCCCTTTCAGTTTTAGGTTTGCACAGATGGCCATGATGTGTTTGGGGAACTGACAGAAATACACCGTTTTACATTACTAAAATGCATAGTCTATACCCAAAATGCTTTTCTTTACAATTACATTTTATTTTCATGCATCATTAAATAGTGTAATAATTCAATGATTTCTCAATAAAGCCACAACTCAGGTTTGATGTACATCTCTGTGCAATCCACTAACATAAATTGACTCTCAGTAAACCTATGCAATGGAGGCCCCTTGGGAGTTACAGAGGCTGAATTATTATTTTTTTTCTGTTGCAACCTTATCTGACAATGTGGTACAATCAGCTTGCATCCTATGTAGGTATTATGTGTTCCATTTGCATTTACTGGTGTATTCTTTGGAAAACATACCCTCTGTGGTTAAGGAGTTTTCTGCTCTGATATTACTATTGAATTTTGTTTCACTGGTTGAGTTTTCTCGTTCACTTCTGGGATATTGCTATTGACCGCGCAAAATTATCTCCTTGGGCCAGAAAATTCATCTGAACATAGCAACGCCTGACTTCATCCCCAGAGAGAGCCTGAATGTCTGATGAAAAGAGAAGTGAATCAAAGCACAATGTGTTTGTACGCAATGCATGCATAGTCTTATGCTTGGGGAGCCTACATGGAGGTACATAGAGGTACATAGATGCCGGACATGTAATGAATGTGAAGTCCAGTAAATCAATGTTTAGTATACAAATAGGAATTGCCAACACCCACAAAGTTATCACAGTGAAGATTTGGCTACAATGATATAAGCCCAAAGCTGCCCAAGTTGTGTGTGTTACTAATTGAATAACATCAGGTTTCGTATGAGCCAGCAACTGCATAAACTACTGATGTGGACATTTCTACCTACTTCCTAATTATAGACTTTGAAGTTTCTCATGCAGATATCATGTATGCACTATAAGTATGACATTGTATGGCTTGAAAAGGAGACCACTACACTATCTTCGAAGTCTTTTGTATACCCTGTTGATTGTGAATTCCTTCTCTTCTTGCTCCATTGCCAAGTAACTGCTATCCTGAATTTTAAGCAATCCATTTCCCTTTTGTTTATAGCTTGATAATATATGTACATATCTCAACCATATTTTATGCATTTTCGCCTGCTTCCTTTTGATCTTTCCGTGAGATTCCACGTGCATTCTTTTGTCACTTGCATTTTTTTTCCATGCAGTGTTATGTTTTTGAGACGAATCTGTATAGATGCAAGTCATCACAGTTGCTTCCCTCTCCTGCTCTTTTCCAGTCTACAGGCACACCACGATCCATGAAGCTGTTTTACTAGAGCTGGAATTTGGCGTTTGCTCTGTTAATAATGCCAGTGTCAAGTTTCTCATTCAGTTCATCCATTGTAACTTTCCGCAGCTTTATAGATTGTATACCTAGGAACAGAATCAGTGGGGTATAGGATACATGCATCTTTAACTTTTCTTCATACTAATTGTTTTGCAAATGGTTGTGCAAGTGTGTGTGCCCACTAGCAAAGGATGAGTGTACTTGTCAATTCACCAACACTGTGTTCAGCCAACTTTTTGATTTTGGACAAATGGTGTCAACTTGTCATTTTTTTTAAAAGATTTTATTTATTCATTTAGAGAGAGTAGAAGCAGGGAAGAAAGAGAGGGTGAGAAACATCAATGTGTGGTGCAACCCAGGCATGTGCCCTGACTGGGAATTGAACTGGCGACCCTTTGGTTGGCAGCCCAAGCTCAATCCACTGAGCTACACCAGCCAGGTCAACTTCTCATTTTAATTTACATTTTCCTGATTACCGGTGAAGTTGAACATCTTTTCCCAAGCACGATGATGAATTTTATTTGCTTCTCTGAGATACTGATTCAAATATTTAGCCAAGTTTTTTAATTGGGTTTATCAGAATTCTTAACATATTTCTAATTTTAAAGTGAATAGATTTTACCTTTCATTGTTAAATATAATGTTTGATGCAGATTTTTAAAATTCTAAATACCCTCTACTGGTTAAAACAGTTCCCTTCAACTTTTAGTAGCTTAGAGTTTTTGTTTGTTTGTTTTATCATAAAAGCCTTTTTAAAAATTTGTCTAATGCTTAATAGTTTTCCAGTATTAGGATGATCATATGTATTTTTCTCTTGAGTCAGCCTTGCACTATTGAAATAAAAACAATTAATTTATGATAGTTTACATTTTTAAGTACCCTATTGAATTTGGCTTCTTCATTCCTTGTTGGAGCTTTTCCATCTAAGCTTATTGGTGAGATTGTCTTGTAACGTAATTGCCTTCTGCTATCTTGTTTCACAAAATTACTCAGACTTTTTTCCTGTAAAATTCTATATAAGAATAGAATTTATAAAAGATTAGAACTATCTGTTCATTGAAGTTTTGTAAACATCCTTGAGAAACCATATGTGCCTATTGAAATATTTTAAATTAGTAATTCAGTTGAGTTCATTATTGTGAGTGTACTGAAGTTTTTAATGTTTTCTTGATTTATTCCTAATACTGCTTATTTTTATTATGCTTAAAAAGAACATATATTCTATAAATATATATTTATATTTACATAAGAGAACATATATTTATATACTGTATAAAATATATGTTCTTTTTAAGCATAATAAAAATGAGCAGTATTAGGAATAAATCAAGAAAATATGAAATGAAGTATTTTAAATGTGTTCATTAGCAAAAGCATATTAAATGTTATTCATATACTCTATTTTCTATTGTATTATGTATGATTAATCTGTCATTACTAAAAGGTACATTTATATAACATAGCACCATATTAAAGTAATTCATTGATTTTTTCTGGTAGTTGTTTCAAAATTTGCCTTCTAATTTTGAAATAATGTTATTTTATATAATTTGTTTCTTCCAGGGGAATTGAATCTATTATCATTATATTGAACATTTTACTCTCTATTAATTTTTTCATCGAGCATATTTTTTCTTATGTTAACACAACAACCCCAACTCTTTTTATACTAGGATTTTGCTGTTGTATATTTTCCATTGTTTTATTCTTAGACTTCTTGTGTACTTCATCTTAGGTATGAGCCTTTGTTAAAGAGCACATGTCTCACCTGACAATTTTTCTTTTAATTCTAGAGGTTAGTCTATTAACATTGATTGTGATTATCGATATATTTGAATTTATTTCTAATACCTTATTGTATGCTTTTTATTTATTCTGAAACCTTTATAATTTTCTTCCCTTTTTGGCTTTTTCTTATTAATTTTAAAATTTTTATTTCTCTTTTTAGTAAATACACCTGACAGCATATTTATTATGCTCAAGTATAAATTTAAATCTTTTTCATTCCAGAAACATATAAGCCCCTAGAACCTGTTCACGTCATCACCTCCTAATAGTTTATACACAGTTCTCTATCATAACTTTAGTTTTATTTTAATTTTCAATATAAAAATTAAGTTGATTTGTTATTGCTTGGTATAATAATGGTTTAGATTCATTTTGATGTTCCTAATTATTTTGTTTACTACTCTATCTTTAATCTCCTTTCTTCCTTCTTGTGTTTTCTTCAACCTAAAATTATTTTTTCTATCAATATAGAAAATTAAAAAAATATATAGCCCTGACTGGTATGGCTTGGTGGGTTGCGCATCCTACTGCAAAGTGAAAGTTCACCAGTTCAATTCCTGGTCAGGGTATGTGCCTGGGTCCTCCCTACCCCTACCCCCCACAGCCTCCCTCCCTTGTTGGTTGGGGGCCTGTGGGAGGCAACTGATGGGTGTTTCCTTCACACTCCAATGTTTCTCTTTCTTCCTGTCTTTCTCCCTCCTTTCCTTTTTCTCTATTACTAAATACATACAATTTTTATACATATAAGAGAATTGTATAATAAATGCTCATCTCCCAGCTCCTGCAACTATCAACATACAGCCTGATAGCAGCCATATACTGTATCTTATTTTAGTGTTTCTCTTCTTTCATTTCCTCACTACATCCTATACGCTAATGAATTATTTAAAGCGTATCCTAGTTATATTTTAATCTCTGACTGGTGTGGCTCAGTTGGTTGAGCATCGCCCCACAAAGTGAAAGGACGCCAGTCCAAATTCCGTCAGGGCACATGCCTGGGATGCAGCCCAGTCCCAGGTTGGGGCATATGTGAAAGGCAGCTGATGGATGTTTCTCTCACATAACAATGTTTCTCTCCCTCTCTTTCACCCTTTCTCTAAAAATAAGCAAATAATATCTTTAATTTTTTTATTTTTTCTCTTTTTATGTTTTTGTTATTATAAATAAAATCTTTTAAAAAGGGATAAACAGCTCTTTATTTAAAAACCAACATATGATCACGATCATGCCTAAATATAAAGTTTCTTACTATCATCTGGTGTCTAGCTATTGTTTAAATTTCCCCCAATTGTGCCATTAATATATTTTGTTTTTGATTATTTAAATCAAGTTTCAGAAAAGGTCAAAACAGGGCATTTGGCTAATCAGTCTCTTAGTATCTTGTAAAGGACTTTTGAATCTACAATAGTTTTCTCTGCCTATGTTTTATTAAAGAAACTAGATAATTTATTCTGTAAAATTTTCCATTTTCTGAATTTGACTGATTACATCCCTTTGGTGGCATTTAACATGCTCTTTTGCTCCCTGTGTTTTCTATGAATTAGTGGTTACTTATAGACTTGATGAAGTTTAGGATAGCTTTTTTTTTTCCCACAAAAATATTATAGGTAGTTCTGTGTAATTTCTATTACATTCTATCAGAAGGTACAAAATGTTTTATTGTTTCCTTTTCTGTAGTTTTAAAGTTGATCAATGGTTTCAGGTTTTGTTAACCTCATTCATTCTTTTACAGTGCACCATCAATCAGCCTGTCATTAAATAATTTAGCAACAGTTGCTAATCATTGCCAAGTGCATAATTTCATTAGAGTTTGCAAAATGGAGATATTCTAACTCTTTCTGCATTAAATAGCTGGAATTCTTTTATGGAGGTACCATTCCACATCAATTGGGTTTCCTGAGACACAGTTTGCACGGCAAAGACAAAATAAATGCCAGCTGCTTTCCTTTCTTCGTGAGTTTTCAGAATAATTCATTGGTGCCTTATATTAGCAACCTCTGAATATGTTTGGTTTCCATTCTGGCTTGTTTTTGGTTGAGTTGTCACATTTTAGTGTATTTTATATATTCAACAAATTACATGTACTATCCTTTTTGTTATTAATACCATCCCATCTTTAGAAGTGAGAGCCTCTTCTATCGACTCCTGGTTCTTTTGAAATGACCACCATAGTCTTTGATAGCTTTCCTCCTCTTTAATATGAAAATACATTCTGGCCTTATCTTGAATATTTCCTGCCCCAGTCCTGATGATCTACAGCTCTCTCAAGCAGTCCTGGTATGTCCAAGTGGGAAACGTTATCTAGAGACCACAGTCTCAGTGATTAAGGTGATCTCTGCTACTGCACTTGTCGCTGCTTTTGAGATTTTTCATGGCATAAGCTAAGATATAGGATTTAGGGTAAACAGGGTAAAATAAATATCTACTGCTAGTTCCAATTCAAATGTAATATATCAGGTTATTTTTATTCACGTTGACTATTTTGATTTTTTCCTTTGTACCCATGTTCTATCTCCTTGCTGCTACGTGGAAAATGCAGTCACCAAAGACCTTGACGTACTGACTTATTTCATGCAGATGTATATATGACATGATTTCCACTTGTTATCCTTGTGATTTATTTATCCTTTAGATGCATTCACCAGGAATGTATACTCAAAATCCCTAGTTTAAATTCACTCAAAACGATTCTTACCTGTGTACATAAGTTTCCAGATTGATATATAGCTAGTCTTATTTTATCTCTTTTGTTTAATTATTATGTGAAACACTTATAAAGATCCAAAACCAAAGTCTATAACAAGGCATATTCAAATAATCTAGCTTCAGTCTCTTTTCTCTCCACTTGTTCCATTCCTTACGCATAAGTAACTGGCATCTTTAGTTTTGCTTAATATTTTTATTTTTAACATAAATATATGTGTATGCATATATACATGCAAAAAAATAAAAGCTGGCATCTTTTTTATTATGAATGGTAAATACTTTTCCACATAAAATGATACAATCATATAGTTTCCCTTTTTAGATGACTTAGATTAATTATTTAGTTTGATGGGTTATTAAGTTTTACACCTGACTTGCATTTTTGGAATACACCATACCATGGTGCATTTTTCTTTGTAAACATTGCTGAATTTGATTTGCTAATATTTTATTGATGATTTTCTGTCAATATTCATGGAATATATTGGTCTGTAATATTTTTGTTCTGTCTTTGTCTTTGTATCAGGATAACGATGGTCTCATAAAATGAATTGAGAATGTTGGTATCCTCTCTTCTATTTTCTGGAAAAAAATGTGTAAAATGAGTGTTATTTTTCCTGAAATGTTTGGGGGAATTCTCCAGTGAAACAATCTGTGCCTAGATATTTTGTTTCGGAAGACATTTTTTTTTTTTACTATGAATATACTGTCCTTTTTAGTTATAGCTCTGTTCATGTTATCTATTGGCTTTCTTTGCATTCCCTCTGTGTTTTTGGTTCTTCCTTGCTTTCTTGTTCATTTTTCAGTACTCAATTTATCTACGATGTTTTCGAGTATATATCTTAGCATAGTGATTTTAGTGGGTGCTCTAGGGGTTTCATACATTCCTAAGTTCTCACAATTTATTATCTTGTTTCAGTATTTTATGACTTCAAGGGAAATTTAAAAATCTAACCACTCTTTACATACCTCTTCCTCCCCCACCTTTATAATTATCTTAAATATTACATGTACATTCATTGAAAAACATCAGACAGTGTTAGGAGTTTTGCTTTCAATCACCAAACTTAATTTTAAAAACTCAAGAGGATAAGAATAGCTTATTATATTCAGTCAGATACTTCCCATCTCTGTTGCTCATTTGTACTGTTACCATATTTTGCCATGTATAATGGGCACTTTTTTGCCCAATTTTTTGAGGGAAAAATAAGGGTACACATTATATATGGGTAGTCCCTGAAATACTTTGTATCGGTTCATGTGTTTTGTAATTATTTGTTACATAAAGTTTCCTGTACCATAATATGTTCAAAAATAAATGCTAAAATTCCTTTATAATACAAAAAAAAGTATCTAAATATAAATAAATAAATAACTGAATTAAAAACTTAAAAGATTTTTTTCCTGAAAGTTTGGGCCAAAAATGTGGGTGCGCATTATTCATGGCAAAATACAGCACTTTTATCTTACATACACATACGATGAGTAGATGAGCATTTTGTCTTTTTCAGCTGAAGAATTAAGCTCCTTAATCTCTCAGGGAAATAAACTGCCAGAGAAATAGTTACTCTCGAGAGGTGTTCACACTTTCTAGCATTTTGTTGTGCTTTACATATTTTTAAAGATTAATACTAATGATTACATATATATGACACTTTATGTAGATCACATACATATTAATCTACTCACATTAAAATAAATGTATTAAAATATACATCCACTCCCTTATCTTTGACCACTGGAATATTCAAGTTTTCATAAATCATATTTTTGCATGTATCATATAAATGTTATATATTTTAATAAATTACACATTTTTCACACAAACTGTGTTTATTTTCTTTAACTCCTTACTTGTTTTTCATTTTTAAAACTTACTTTTCTGCAAGTATGTTCCCTCATACATAACAATGATCTATAGCATGAATTGCTTATTTTGGAAAGAAAACTTGTAGGTTGTTGCAAAGTCTACTTCAGAAAATGTGTGTTGAAATTGGTGACTGACAACATCTCTCATCTTCCTTGTGGAATCCAATATCTGATAAATTATTGCATCTAAAGCAGATGGACAATCTTAGGTTTTCTTATAAGTCCAGGAAAGCCAGGACTATGTGCGTGGCATGCAATAGCCATCACAATTGACTTTTGAGGCAATGAGACTATCAGAATGAGTTATGGAATAGACAATTTGGAAAGAGCAGATTTAAAAATCAATTTAAAGAGTTTATATATTATATGTAAGAAATTACTTTCTATTTCTTATCAGCAAAATGCAGCTCCTGTCTGTGGATGCTGTAGGAAGTTTCTGACAGCTTTTAGAGACATTTTGAGTCAAAGTGAGCTGCTTTCTGGTTTTCTCAACTCAGTACGTTAGCAAAGTCAAGATGACCCTATTAATATGTTTAATCCCCTTGAGCAAATCTTTCAAAACTTCCTTCCCAATCACTGATTTCTACCCATAATTTCATCATGTCATGTGTTAATGAGACTCAAGCCAATGTCCATAGGTAAAATTATACTGGTGAAAGATTCAAGAAATTAGGGGACATTTTTAGTATTTCGACTATTTGAGGCAACTGTCATGAAGAGAAGAGAATATCTTTAACATTCAGTTACCTCTTCCTTCTGAAAAATTATAATATTACTAATAAATTCAGAGGAGTTTCTTAGCATTTCCCAAGACTTTCTTCATATTTTCAGGAAAAGTTACTAAGTGGACTAATTTCAGCTGCGGGTGAAAGAAGGCTGGTACAGGAACAGGAACTCATGACGTCACTAGGCTCTTAAGATTATTCTGTTTGCTCCACCATCCTTATGGCCAGCCACCATCCTCATATGACTTCATCTGCATATCAGTGGGCTAATTTATCTCCAGATATCAACTCTACAGTCCAGACATAAAAGGAAATGTAAAGGGCAGTGAAAAAAAGGACAATAGGTATTTTCTATTGTAAAAGGCTTCACTAAATGTCCCAACTAGAACTTTTGTTTACATTTAATTGATTGTCACATGGGCAATCTTAACACCAAGGTAGGCTGGGAAATATTGACACCCAACTTAATTGGGGTTCTATACTAATTAATGGAACTAGAAGTCTAGAGAGCAGATAACCAGCCAAAATATATGCCACTGTGTTCAATATGATATATTTGAATTTGGGACCTCAGGAGATATGTAGCTATTTTTCATTATTACAAAATGTGTGTTAAAGTGTGTTTGTTCACATAAGAAAAAGTAAGAAGCACATATATGCAATGGCAACAAAAAGGAAAATATTAGCTCTGCTATTATGTGTAGAAATTTTTGATTGGCAAATTATTTTTTGCACTTTTCTTCCTAATCACCTGCTTTTGACTGCCTATTGATCCATCATTTCATTGCAGTATCAGGGAACAATGATAAAAATAAAATCCATACTAAGCTTTTCTGTTTTCAAAGACATTTGGCCAAACATAATGTTGAAGTAAATACAGAATTAAGATTTGAATTATTGGCATAGTGCAAATGTCCAAGAAATACCTTTATTCTGTAAGTTTAATTTATATCCTAAAAATAATGCAACTTTGAACTTAGGTTCCTTAGCTAGGTAACTTTGCAATTATAATGTTTATTAAGACTTGGTCCATTTCAGGGAGCAAATTTCTCTCTGCATATTATCAAAGGAAAATGGACTGACTTTGAAGTCCCTCTCCTGATGTTTGACTTAGTTTATATTCTTATTTTATTTTAATGAAATAGCCATGAAAAATTTATCTGGGCCGTATTTTCAGGGATTACATATGAGAATTGAGTAGGAGCTTCTGTAAGAACTGCGAGAGCAACTCAGAGCCTTTCTTCAAACCTTACTCAGAAGTGGGGTCTTTTCCAAAACCAATGTATTTACAGATGCCCTTCACAAACAGAGGTTGGTATTCTGAAAAAATTAAGAAATAACATAAACAAAGCTCTTATTTTGTTAAAAGTGAAAAGAAGTAACTGAGAGATTGTAGGAAACATTTTCCCCGTGATTCCATTCCACTGATACTAAACTTAATTATTTAAACATTTAAAAAATAGAATGTATTATTGTCATGATAAAAATTAATACTTAAGCCATGGCTGGGTGGCTCAGTTGGTTGGAGCAGTATCCTGTATGCCAGAAGGCTGTGAGTTTCATTCCTAGTTGGGTACAGGCAGGAGGCATCCAACCAAGTTTCTCTCTCTCATTGATATTTCTTTCCCTGTCTCTCTCTCTCCTTCCTTGCTCTCTCTCTAAATCAACATATCCTTGGGTAAGGATTAAAAAAATTAATACTTAACACCTACTAATGATTGTTAGGATATATTTTTTATTTTATTTCTTAACTCAATACTATTTTTAAAAGATTTTAATGTATTTTTCGAGAGAGGATGGGAAGGAGAAAGAGGGAGAGAAACATCAATGTGTGACATGTTGCTTCTTACGTGCCCCCCGCTGGGGACCTGGCCTGAACCCAGGCATGTGCCCTGATTGGGAATCAAACCAGTGACCCTTGGGTTCACAGGCCCACACTCAATCCACTGAGCTACACCAGGCAGGGCTCAATACTATTTTTTTATACAATGAAAATATTATCTACATGAAACTCCAAAGTCAGGCCACATTATTTTTATAATCCATGTCCTCAGGTATAAATGCTCCAGGTGGAAATTATACTTCTAAGACTTTGTTCTAAAAAGAAAAACAAAATAGCTATGATTTTGTATTATTCACATATTAAAATGATGCTTTAGATATATTGTTGCATGAAATATATGATTAAAATTGGTGTCAACTATTTCTTTACTTTTGAAAATGTGACTCGTAGAAAATTGAAAGTAACACATGAATGGCACTGTATTTTTATTGGCCAGGGCTAATCTAACTCCTTTGTTTCCTTCCTCGTTCTTCTGGTTTCCCACAGTAGTGTGGACTACGCAGTGGGCTAGATTCACATCAGAGAAATAGGAGGGCAGTTGGCATTGATTTCAGAAAAAGCACATGTGGACAACAAAATGTCCATTCTGAATATAAATTAATGGTTTCCAGTCTTGGCTCCCATTGTAAGAATTACTGTTGATGCCTTGCAAACATACAGATACTCGGGTTTCTATCGTTGTGATTCTTCTTCAGGTGGAGGGGCCCATGCTAGGGTTTGTATATATTTTTAACAAGAGACTTAGCTAAGTTTTCTGATGGAAAGTTGAGAAACTACTAATAGAGGAAGATAAACAAAAATTCTTATGAGTTGACTTAAAAATTATAGCTCTCTCTACTCCATATAATTTCTTGTGGTCCTAAATAACTAGTGTAAAATGATAGAATTATATTTAATAGAGGAAGTTGACTTTAAAAGTCAAATGGGTGGTACAGAACACTTGGTAAACAAAAATTCTTGAAGAGGGTTTCTGGTGATTTTGATAGTATTTTATAAAGGGAATGAGCAAAAGTCTTGATAAAATTGTGTTGGAATCACTATCAACATGAGTGTTACTGAACACCTGTGTTGTAACGTTCTCTTTTCAGGTACTGAGTGCAAAAGGAGTTTAGATTGGTATAAAAAATAAATAAATAAAAAAGGAAGAAGGGAAGGGAGCAGAATAGAAGAATGAAGGAAGCAAGGAAGGAAGAATAGAAGGCCCCTCTGAGTATTAGACAAATAAGAATGCTTTGCTGTTTAGCTAGCATGCTTATCACTGTGCAGGGCAAATGAGAACAAGGGTATATGCAAGACTGTGTACTCAAATGCTGTCTACTTATAGACATTATACTTTTACGGTTTCCAAAACATTGATAGTGACCTGCTCCAGATTCCCATCTGTGGTGTGTGGGAGGTAAGTAGAAGGGACATGTAGCAGGCATTTTAGCCAAATAAAAATTATCCAGAAAAAAAAGTTTCATTTTCTATGAGGTCCTGAGCTCCAAGCAGCTGCCCATTCTTTCCCCATTTCGGCATTACGGTGGCTTTGCTGCTCATTAGCATCAGCACTTGATAGATGGGAGAGGAAAAGTTTAAGTCCAGCCTTGTGGTCTTGTAGCTCCTACTGTACCCCTCACAACTCTGAGGAAGTTATGTTAGGGGAAGGAATCGGAATGTCAGAGGTGGGGTGGTCCAAGATGGCTCAGCTTACTCAGTCCATAAATGAAAAAACTGTTCTCCGCAGGAGAGTCATATTCTCGGAGACAAATCTCTGTTTCACAGAATGGTCTTTTTGTTATTTCTCCTCATCACAAGCAGGCTTTTTGACTTGGATTGAGTGGGCAATATTCATTTATGGATTTGTCACATACGACCAGAAGTCAGTGAGAATCAGCAATATTTTTATTTTAGTCCACACAGTAAAAACTGCCAGTGACCTATTTCCATACCTAAACACCCATGTTTACATCCAATTTACAGTAAATTTACACACATCACTTATACAGGCATGCAGGTTGCTCTCGCTCGTGCTCTCTCCCTCCTGCACATGCACATATATGCACATACATGCACATACACACACACAACCCTAATTAGAATTAATTTAATTTCGATACAATCATCAAAATTTGTAATGCCACTCAATGGACAACCTTCTCTTATATTATCTGCACCTGGTACTATTTCCCCACATCCTTCATACAAATGGGTGGAGATGATCCAAGGAGCCAAAGGCTATTGAGGATAGTCTTTCTCTGAGCTTGGAAATAGAATCCTGCTATGTGGTATGAGCAACCCTCATGATGATCAGATCCATGTTTTCCCACCTCAAGTATCAGTAAGAATCAAATGGTTGTTTTTGTTCAAGGTGGCACTTGCTTTGGCTACATGTATTTCCCTTAATGTAAAAACAAATAAACAGATAAATGGTGTGAACACCTAGTAGTCACGGAGTGTCTTAATATGTGGTGTCCAGTTCACTTGATTTCTTGTCCATAGAAGACTCTACGCTGCACCTTGTCTGAAGTTTGACTTTTAGCACTGTCTTCCAAGCTTCTCAAACAATGAGAAACAACGTCTTGTTTTGAAACCCCTTGGCTTATCTGTTATTTTGTGATATAATTTTTATGCTGGCACATGCCTGACAAAATATTTAAAGATGAACCCTGCTATATATTGTTGTAAAAGTAAGCCAAAATACCATGCCCATGAGTAAGAAAAAGAACACAGAGAAAATGTTAGTGACTATAAAATACAATGTAGGCAGTCCTGGATCTAGAATTTAACCAGCATTTTCCAACAGAATTTTCTGTGACGATAAAAATATTCTTTATTTGTGCTTTTGATTGTGGTAGCCAGGAGCCATATGTGGCTATTGAGAACTTGAAATGTGACTCTTGAAACTGAGGAATTTGTAGTTTTGTTGTTTTTGGGGGGGATTTACTTAAATTGAAATGCCACATGTGAGTAGTTATTATAGTGAATGTCATACTCTAGTCTAAGCTCTTCTAGAGTTTTCTTGTTTAAACTTTAATTTCTCAAAGAAGAAATAATGATAACTATTAAATTTTATTATTAAGATTGATTTTCCAAGTAATTTTTTTTTTCTAGCAACAAAGGGATAGAAGTCAAAAGGGTAAGACAGTGAAAAACAATACAAATGGGATAGTGAACTGAAATAGACCCATCTTCATCATTTATGACATTGGGCAAATTATTTAACCTCTCTGATGCTGTTTAATCATCTGTAAAATTAAGAAGATAATGTAAATAAAGAATTCAAAACAGTTTAAATTAAGTCAATGATGAAGATTCTGAAGACAGATGATACAAAATGAACTGCCCAGGGATGAACAGCTCTGAAGCAGGAGGGATTCAAACTCTGGACTTCAGGTTGGACGCAGGCACATCCACACACTAGGGGTCTCCGCTTTGGGACAGCCATGGCAAATGAACAAGAAATATCACTTCCTCTACTTTGAATCACCTCTTATTCATAGTCAGTCTGCATTTCCTGGAGAAGCTGAAGTACTTCCTAGGGAAAGATTTACTTAATTTTTCATCTGATTGATTTTTTTTCTAAAACCTCACTCTCCACTGGTAACCATTGCTGTCACCAAATGTGAGTTCATTTAAATTATAGCCTGAAAATAGAGATCTATTTAGCCTTTTGAATTCAGGATGGCAGTGACATTTCATCATGGAAGAAAACAAGTTAAAAATTCATACAGGACAATCATTGTGAACAATAGGATGTGGTATAAAAAATAGTTTTTGTTTACTGAAACAACCTCATCAAACACATCTTAATTTAGTCATAATTGTATCCAAATGTTTCATGGTGGGTAAAACTGTAAAGCAGGTTTAATTTGCCCAGTGACAGTGCACATTCTCAACTACAATAATTTACACCTTCTTAAAACGCCTTAACTCTGTTTTTCGATGAGTTGAAATACCTCTAGCAGAGATCCCTTCGTTGTCAAAACATGAAACAAAACTCTATAGAACTTGACAATATTCCTGTTGAGGCTGAAGAATACTGAATTTTTTATTCTCCAGTGGCAGTGCCACAGATGCTGAGTGCAGTTCCAAAATAAACCGTGATTAATTATCCCACGGGGCCTGTTAAGGCACTTCCCCAGCCTCCAGTTTGCTCTCGAAGACTCTTGGGATAAATGATTCTGTGCAAACTGTGTCTCATATGGAGATATTCAAAAACGGCTTGAATTTGTCCAATATCAAGAAGCCTGAGAATGGTGAAGCCTGAGAAAAATGCTTTTGTTTCTTGATGTGCTATCTGGAGGTTACATTTTGTTTTAATTATGATGGGGGCTACATGTACATTTTATGTACTAGAACAAATATGGATATTTTCTCAGATTTTTTCACATCTATTCTCTAAAATTTTAAAGAAAAATGTTATTTTAAAAATGAAGGTGGCGATTAAAATATTTAGATAGGCTATTTTTAATAGAATATGCTTTATGCTGAGTTCTGAAATCATAATTGATTTGCACAGTTTTTAAAGCATCTTGATTTTAAATAGTAGTGACTCTATCTCTTCTCACACAGAAAAAAAGATGCTGTGTCTAGACAAATGTCTTTTTAAAAACTGCTAAAAATGAAAATCTGGGGAGAAAATTAAATGTTCAGAAATATGGTTATAGTAGACACTCTTGGTCCACCCAGATCCTGGCAGATCAGTTACACCATTTAAGCACCCGTTTCTCTCTCCCCCACATTTGGCGCTGTGCTTCCAAGATACCATCTGTACCTGTACCTCTCTTCGGAGGACTGTCTTTAAATTTCTAGAGTTGCTTTGCTCACATATACAGAGAACTCGAGTGTCTAAAGAATTTTTATATCACAGGTGGTCCCTTAGCGATGACCTGTAGCATGTCTTGAAGGGCAACAAACTCAACATAACTGGAAATCCAGCGCCCAGCAGGATCAAGATCACCTAAATTCCCACCCTTCCCTCTCTTTTGTCCCTTTCCAGTCCTGCTTCCCTGACTCCCTTGTTTCTATTGGGAGTAATTGTGAATCGATTACTTGCATACAGATCCTTCAAAACTTACCTTTGCTTCAGTCTGGTGGCTTACAGAGCATTTCATAGGCATTATGTCATTAATCTGCCCGATGGGCAGGTGAGCACTCTTACCCTTATGTTAGAGCTAAGAAAATTAAGGCTCAGAGATTGAGTGATTCATCCATGTTTAACACAGATGTATAGAGGGAACAGTTTCCTACTGAGTTCCTGCCTTCAGAGTAGGATCATCATCATCATCATCATCATTGTTGTCAAAGTCATCCTCTGATGCAGTTGACCCCTGCGAACTGCCCTCGTTGTCACCCATGCACGTATAGTTTAGGTTGCATCTACCACCCTTTATAAACTGAGTGGATCCATTCTAAAAATAAGTTCATACTGCACATGATAAGGTTCTGGTTCAAGTGTTATGTACTACTTATTGGAAGATATCTATTATGTAAACATTATTTGACTCTGTGTTTGAAGGGGCTTAGAACCTTCTGTTTCAGGGGTATTAAGCAAAACAAACAAACAAACAGTTAATTTGTAAACAATAATGGAAAATCCTTTCAAAGGAATGAGCCCATTTTTTTCTATGGAAAAAATAATTGGGTTTATCAAAGAAATGATTCTGTCTACATAACCTACACTAAAAGCCTCTCTTATTCTATACGCTGGAAATAATATTTAATATATGCTACCCCCTTCATGAGTATAAATTCTGGGACGATATTGAAATTGCAATCTATATTAGCTATGTATACCATTTTCATAAGAAGTTAATAAGTTCATAAATTAGATTTTATGCACAATTTCCTTGTCTTTAAGGAAATGTATTAATTAGACATTTCTGATTGACCCATGTATATGACGTAGTTTAAGAAAATTGCCCATTTTTTCACAACTTAGTTGTTTATGTTTTCTTTTTAGTGTTCATGACAAAGATATCAATTCTTTATAGATGATTTATCTTCTAATCACCCAAATTGCAATACCTCTAAGATAATAAATTTTTGTACCTCCCAATTTTTAGATGGAAAATGACCTGTTTTCCTTCTTCAAGCCGCATGAGGCTGGAGCTGCATGAACTGTTAGTTCCTATTTCACTCCCATGTGGTTTCCTGTTTGATGGCTTTGCTTTAACAGATTCATAAGGCAAGGGTTTTGGCAACAGAGAGAAAAGTGCCTCTATTAAGTGCCAGATATGTTATATAGAAGCTTATCATTAAAAATAGATAGATAAAAATGTAAAGAGGGTGAACTGATAATTAAAAATCTTACAACAAAGAAAAGTTCATACGGTTTTACTGGTAAATTTTACCAAACATTTAAAAATAAATTAATACCAACCCTTCTAAACCTTTTCAGAAAAATCAAGGAGGGCATATTTCCTAACTCAATCTATAAGACCAGCATTAACCTGATGCCAAAGCCAGATAAAGAATGAAAGAAAACTGTAACCAAAAAAGCATTTTTAATCTTAATAGAAAAATCCTAAGTATGGAATAGCTAACAAAACCCAGAAGCCTATTCAGAGTATTGTACACCAGGATCAAGTGGGACTTACTCCAAGAATGCAAGGGCAATTCAACATATGAAACCAATCAACGTAATATACAACACTAATAGAATGAATGGGAATAAAAATGCATGGTCATTTCAATTGATGCAGAAAAATCATTTGACAAAATCTAATAGTTGTTCATGATTAAATGCAAAAACAAAACACTGAAACCAGGAATAAGTGCCAACTTTCTTAATGTGGTGAAGGGCATTTATGAAGACCCACAGCTAACAGTATCCTCAAGAGTGAAAGAAAAATTTTCCCTTTGTAATGACAGGTGAGGTCTGTTCGGAAAGAATCCAGCTATGTGCTGTGAAAAGAAAGACATGTGTTGAAGAAGATACAAGATATAAGAAACATTGTACATAAGACAAAGATGCCACAGTCCCCTTCAAAGTAGGCACCTTGGGACCTCACACAGTTCTCCCAATCGCCATCATCTGTCCTGTTATATTTTCTTGAATCCCATCAATGGTCTGAAATCTTTTCCCTTTTAAAGGTGATTTTAGTTTTGGGAAAAGCCAGAAGTCACAAGGTGCCAAATCTGGGCTGTAGGGGGCCTGAGTCAGCTGGGAGATTTGATGTTTCACCAAAAAACTCTGCCCAATATGTGATGCATGAGCAGGAGTGTTTTGGTGATGAAGCTGCCAATCACCAGTTGCCCATAGCTGAGGCCTTCTGAATCATCCAGTTGTTTCTGTGGAAGAGTGTTCAAGCTTAATGCAAAATTTGACGTGGATTTGTTACTCTACTGGCTCAGTCATTTTGAATGTAACAGCCAAACAGGACACATGCTCACTCAACAGTGTCTACTGCTCCCACTGACTAGTAGAGTGAAGTTGTCATTGTTCATGCATGTACATTCCAGTCCACGCTCCTTGGATGTCAGGGTACATCAATATGTCACAGATTGCTCTCATTATATTAACAATGGCTGGGCTTTTTCTGGACAGACCTCATATACGACAAGGATGCTAATACTAGAGATTCTAGACTGCTATTGGGCAAAAAGAAGAGATAAAAGACTTACAAATTGGAAATAACATAATAAAACTATTTCTATTTGTAGATGACATAATCTCATACATAGAAATGCTAAAGGATCTACAAAAATTACTAGAGTTAATAGATGAATTTAGCAAAGTTGCAGGATACAAGATCAACAGAGAAAAACTCAATTATATTTCTGTAAATTAGTAATGAGTGAGCAATTCGAAAAGTGAAGGTAAGAAAAACAAGTTGATTTACAACAGTACAAAAACACAAATAAATGAAACCAAGGAGGCGCTTGACTTACATAGTGAAAACTACTAAACATTACTGATCAATATTAAAAACACCTAAATAAATAAATGGAGAGACAGTCCATGTTCATGGATTGGAAGACAATATTGTTAAGATGACCAGACTACAGAAAGCAACCTAAATATTGATTGCAGTCCCTATCAAACTTTAATGGACATTTTTGCATAAATAGACAAGTTGATCCTGAAATTCATATGGAATTGCAGAGCACCTCAAATAGCCAACACAATCTTGTAAAAGGAAAATAAATGTGGACTACTCACATTTCCCAATCTACAAATCTACGGTAGTGAAATCAGTATGATACTCGCAAAAGAATAGACATATAGATAAGCGGATTAGAATTGAAAGTCTAGAGATAAACCAATAAATCTTTGATCATTTGATGAATATCAAATTCATCCAACAAATTGTTCCAATTTGTAAGAATAGTCTCTCCAACAAATACTTCTGGGACAACTGATAAGGATCTAGTCACCCAAATATATAAAGAGCCTTTACAACTCAGAAAAAAAAAGGCAACCCACTTAAGAAATGAACAGTGGAGTTGTTTTTTTAGATATTTTTTCTCAAAGAAGATATAAAAAGGGCCAAAAATCACATGAAAAGATGCCAACATTGCTAATCGTTGGGGAAATGTAAATTAAAACCACAGAGGGATGTCACTTTACACTGGAATGACTATAACTAAAAAAAAAAAAAAAACAAAAAAAAAAAAACCCTGAAATAAGTGTTGGTGAGGATGTAAAGAAAGTGAAACATTCACATGTTGCTGGTAGGAATGTAAAATGGTGCAGCCTCTGTGGAAAATATTTGACATTTCCTACATAATCCAGAAATTCCACTTCTAGGTATATACCCAAAAGAATTGGTAACAGATGTGCAAAATCTTGTATGGGAATGTTTATAGCTGCATTATTCTCAAAACAACCCAAAGGTCCAGCAACTATTAGAAGCCAGGCAGAAAAGATCACATGCTTTATGATTTCACTGATACAAAAATATCCAGGACAAGTAAATCCACCAAGACAGAAAGCAGATTAGAGTTTGCCAGGGGCTCAGGGGAGAGGGTAATGGGGAGTGACTACTTAATGGGTATGAGGTTCCCATAGGGGTGATGAAAATACTTTGGAACTAGATAGAGATGATTGTTGCACAACATTGTGGATGTACTAAATTCCACTGAATTGTCCACTTTAAACTAGTTCATTTTATGTTATACAAATTTCACTTAGAACAACAACAAAAAAAAATAGTGCATTACATTGAATTGAAAGATAGCCCCCAAGGTTCTCACTGCCTCATGTAATCCCTTTCCCTTGAGGGGGTACCAGGACCTGTAACGATGATGAGATTCACACCCCCAAGTAGGTTGCCTTATATGGCAAAGTTGAGTTCTACAGGTGTAACGGAGGTCCCTAATCAGTGGATTTGAGTCGACCCAAAAGGAGATCATCGTGGGTGGGCCTGACTTAATTAGTTGAGCCAGTCGAAAAGTCAAGTTGCTGTAGCAGATGCTCTCCTGCTACCCTTGAAGGAGTAAGCGACCATGTTGTAAGAGGTAGGGGCCATGTAACAAGGACCTGAGGATGGCCTCTAGGAGCTGAGAATGACCCCTACTCTGGAAGTAGCAAGAAAATGGGGACCTTGGTTGTACAGACCTAAGCTTAGCAGGATCCGGAGCCTCAGAGGAGATAACAGGCCTAGGCAACGTCTTGATTTCAGCTTAGTGAGGCCATAGACGGAGGAAGCAGCTCACCTGTGCCTGGAGTCCTACCCATGTAACTGTGAGATAATGAACTTGTGTTGTTTTAAGCTGCTTATTGCATGGTACTATGTCACCCAGCAATAGAAAAGTAAGATGGATAGAGCGGTTTCACTGCAGTGAAGTGCTTTAATACACTCTGACTTTGAACGCTCCAAAGAGCCAGGGAAATCCACCAGAACTTGATGTAAAAAATAAAAAACAAACAAACAAACAAAAAGTAAACAGCTGGTGACAGTATTTCCATCCAGATGCCAAGTACGGGAATAAACGGAGTGCTATCTGGGCTTTGCAATGATGCTATTCCTGCAAATCTACTTCTGCTTGAGGGGGTGACCCTACACACCTCAGTCTTTTGCATACTTTAATACTTATGCCCATAGCTAACTACCAGCTTTTGCTGTCCTGGTCTTAAATATTTATATCACTTTGTTCGGGTTAAAAGGAATATTGTGTTTGCCGTTGAGAAGGGAGCACGTCTTCCTAGTGCGTGCTGTCTGACTGCTGTCTCTTCACCACAGCTGAGTGCCTCTCATTGTGGAAAGTGGTAGATGGAGAAGAATTTTGTTTTGTTGTGTTTTCAATTTGTTTGCCAACTAGCCAGAGTCTGAATCTCTTCCCACAGGAGCGTGAGGCACTTTGTGGACATCTTTTTCCCCGCTTTTATTTCCCCCCCGCTAGGAGACATCCTGACCTTCCTCTTCCATGGAAATAACACAATTATTCAGGCTTATCCTTTCTGTTTTAGGAGCTCAAGGGAAGGACTCCCCTGCCCCCACAGTTTGTTTTCTCCCTGGTCGACACCAAGAGCATGTTGTCTCCCTCGCTGTCAATTATTTTCGGACCCAGCTTTCCCTGTGCGCACAGCTATTCTCCACCAAAGTGGAACAGACGCTAATGGCATGTGCTCCCCCCTCAGCCAAGTGTCTGGCCGTGGCCACTAACAAAACCATCTGTTACCAGGGTGAGTCCGCAGCCTGCCACTGCTGAATCTGGGGAGGCACAGACTTTCCAGACTCCTTCGTTATTAGAGGGCCGTGGGGCCCCGGAGGTCTACAGCAACTGTGTGCGTGATTACATGAAAGATTTGGATGGTGTTTCCATTCATGCTGGGTGATCTTCGAGCAGGCTGATACTGTTGTTAGGTAACTCAGCCTGAAGGGTGAGCTGAGGACAACCAGGGCTGGAGCACTCAGACTTAAGCATTATTTTGTCTTAACCTTGTCATTCTGTTTTTTTTTTTTTTAAATTAAATTTATTGGGGTGACAATGGTTCATAATATTATATAAGTTTCAAGTGTACCAGGTGTAGACTTTACATGCCAATTGATGTCTTGTGCTGATAGGTATTAATGTGGCCTGAAAGCCGCCATAGGCAATATGCAAACAAATAGGTGTGGCTGTGTTCTTATAAAATGTTATCTACAGAAACAGTGGCTGGCCAGATTTGGCCAGAGGGCTGAAATATGCCTAGCCTTTGCCTAGACAAACCTTTGCCTACCTAGAGGCAGTGAGCGGTTGCCATGACTTCATAAATCCCTGTGCTCTCTTAATGGGGCGGGGTGCAAAGTGCTCTCCAGGGAAAAGCAGGTCTTGTCATCGAATATCAAAGTCCAGGGGGTCATCAGAGTTTATTTGCCCCATCACTTTATTTTCCAGATATGAAAATTTAAAGCCAAGAGAAGTTAAGCACTCAAAACAATATAATTTACAAATTAATTTTAAAACTTTGAGCTGCTTTTGATGATGAAATGTCTTTTGCAGACAAGGAGAAAGAGATTATGAAAATGATTAAAGCCAGTCCCATTTCATATGCTGTAAATTGTTAAACTTTCTAAAGTTTGCCTCAGTTATCATTAAGATACATAATGTTAGAAATCACTAAATAATGAAGACCATTAGAGTTGCTAATGTTATTTTGTAAAATATCCCCAGGGGGACCCTGAGCACTGGCTGAGCTGCAGATTTTTGCCCCCAAAGCAGGATGGGAAACTGAAGGGGCCAGATCTCTCCTTTGGGGTAGGGAGTTTCTCCTACAGCTTTCAGCTGCAAACCTTAAATGTAAAGGAGCCAATTACCTGTAGTGAAGACATTACCTGTAGTGTAGTGCAATACCTTTGACATCTGTCACTGTTTCTTCTGCGTAAATGTTTGTCATTCTCTCCTGTCTGTCTCACATGCCACGGCACACGTCATGTCTGTTTCTTAGTTTGAGCCTCTTGAAGGTATACTTGTTTAGTGTTAAAAATGGACCTACAACTTACCTGAACAACTTAGGTGGAAGGGAAGCAATTACTCTATCTAGTCATGTTGCAAAAAAGAGATTAAAAAAAGAACTTCTATTGTGTTTCTTTTACACACCCAAAGAAAGGAACGAAAACATGCAATAAAGTTGACAAATTCTGGGTTGACCTTTATAAAGCCATTTACTTTCCATGGAAAGTACTTATAACCTCTGATAAACTGAGAATGAAGTTGTTTGTTATTCTGAATTGGTGCTATGCCTGCTTGGTTCTGTGAATATCTTCATTTTGGCTTATAGTGTTTTCTTGTGTTTTGTTTTCCTTTGCCCTTGTTTTAACATATTTGGCATCTTAAGGAGCAGAAAGAAAAATAAATAACCCTAAAGGACAAGTTAAAAAATTATCCCCCTCGGCCATTCAAGCTAACAAAATTTCACTTTCTATAACTTACAATATTTACAAAGAAGAAAAATAATTTCAATAGTGGGGGAACTCTTTAAGAAAATCTGAGCAGATGCCTGATTCACACACTGGAAAAAAAAAAAGTCAAGCATAAAAAAGACCTAGCCTGCCAAGGTTTAAATAGCAACTTGTGCCTCTACAGCAACAATTTTCCTTGAGAAAATCCACCATATGTTTTGTATGAAGTCCATCTGCAAATGTAATATCCAGATGCTCACTCTCTGCTTCCAGAAAAGCTACGTTCTGACTGCACATCCTCTGTGCCCTAGAGAACAGATTAAGACATGGCATTTTCTCTTCTTTCTTCTTTTTCTTTTGAATGGTATCTTTTTATTTTAAATAGAAATATAACTGTAGAAAATTTGTAAACTTCAAAGAATACTATAAAAAAGAAACAGCAATCGCTCTAAATCTTATAACCAACAGATAACTCTATGTGTTAGTTTTATATAAGTATCATAATTCCTTTCCCCTTTAACTAACTTAATTGATCTTTCCATTCTTCATCAAAACCATCTATTTTATCGGCAGCATGAAATCAGCATTTTATTTATCTTTATGAATTGCTTTTTAATTGAAAATAAAATGCATAACATTAACAAAATCAGAGTGTTAAAGAGCCCACAGTGAAATATGAATCTTTCCCCTGAGATTTATCCCTGAGAGGCCCACACTGTTAGCAATGTAAGTGTCCCCCCAAAATTAGTCTGTGCATCCACAAGTACAAATATTCAGGTGTGCGTTGTGTGTACAAAAGGAATCACAGACTACATGCTATTCTTTATATCTTTGTCCTGAATATTTGCTGGAGATCTTTTCATATAGATCTAACTCAGTCTAGGAACAGCTTCAAAATGTTTCATTTTAAGGTCCGAATATCCTTAATCAATTTCCCTGGCCAAGCTTTGAGTGCCTTTACTCCGTCCTTCCGACGCACGCTGACAACACTGACAAATTGAAGGGAGCCCAGAAGTCATACACATGAAGGTCATAGAATATTCCTTAATTACGTTAAAAAATTTGTCACAGTACCCATAAAAAATGTAACAATCCCGCTAAATACTTGAAGCATTCTGGGTCTTTGTTTAGTTTTTAATTTCCTATTGTGTTTTATTCTTTTGTTTTTATATAAACAAGTAAATTCAGCATTCTTTAAAGACTGGTGAATAAGACCGTTTTGTGACCTTGTAAATCAGTGACGTCTACCTTTATTTTTCAGGAAAATTTATTTGCAGAAATGCAGTAAAAAGGAATCTATTAACATTTTGACTTTGCACTACCTTATATACTTAAGAAATAAACACACGTGCATAGTCCAAATGTCAAAATGTTCTTTAAGATTTAGATTAACAGCAAGACCAGCATTCTACCTCAAATGCCCCCAAGTCCTGTTCACCAGCACCTATTACCTTCCATTCTCCTGAATACTTCTTCTGGGTTTTATTTTGTTATTTTATTTTATTTTACAAATAACAGGATTTTATTGCTTTTGTTTGATTTATAATTTTAGACAGTGTATATGGAATTCCAATCTGTGCAGCACACACACCCTCCCATCCTCCAAAGATAATTACATTATGTTTTTAATTAAATCAGTGTTTTGGGTTTTATTTATTATGCCTGTGGACATACTGTTCATGGCAAAGCCAAGTTATGGACTTATAATTACTTTTGCTTTATTGTATAATTTCTTTTTGTTTTTCTAGAACATCATTTTCATTTTTTTCACTTGCTTGGGGCTTTGTGGATATTTTCTCCCACACCTTTCAAAAGCATACGGTCTAGTCTCTCAGATTCTCTATTTGATTTATTCTTTTTTTATTACTCTAGTCTAATACTCAGTGACTTCTTGCCCTAGTCTAGAGCAACAGCCCTTTAACCTCCTTTGTGACTGTTTTATCACACATTCCATCAACCAACGCAGCGGAAATTTCCACGCTTCTAACAGGTGTTGAATCCCATGATGCCTGTTGCCTGGATTCCCTGCTTCCTCTTAGCATGATTATTGCCTCTTGAGAATGAAGCTCCTCCTCCAATGGATAGAAAGAGTAGAGAAGAGGTTATTCTTTGGAGAACTTAGTGTCTCAAAATGTTTTTATTCTAGCCTCACGCTTATACTATGCACTTTAGTGAGGATCCCGTTTCCCCCTTTTCTAATTTTATTTGGGCCTTATCTACCCAAGCACAGGTCCTTCTATTTGTGTGTTATTTATTTATTTATTTATTTATTTATTTATTTATTTATTTATTTGTAATATGCTTTTCTTAATTTTATTTCTGGATCTCTTGTTAGGCAGATATCAAAATTGTGTAGCTCAGTTCTCTAATTTTGTTATCATTTCCCTGTCACTTCCCATCTAATTGTCTTTTTACTTCTACTGTTTGGAAGACATCCTTCATTTTACCTTTTAATACTGCTATTGACTATTTGAGTACTGCTATCATAATATTGATCTCTTAGAGTTTTTATCTGATTGCTTTTTTTTCATGGCATTCTCTTTTAATCCTGCAGTACTGACTCCTACTTCTCTGAGGTTATTAACCACTATTATTTAAAGGATAAAAAAAAAAAGCTCTTCTCCTAATGTTGATTGCCTCTCTTTCTTTGAGTTTTATCCTCAGTTACCTTGGTCTCTGGTTTTCAGGAAGGAGGCCTTCCTCAAATACGTGGTGATCTTTCTGTTCATTGTTTTTAAGAAATGAGGTGTTAAAAAGTGGTGATTGCCGAGGGGAGAGAGGAGTATAGGGAGAATAAATGGTAATGGAAAAATACAATGAGGATTACATTTTTAAAAAAAGTTGATGGCAGAGATTGTGGGGCTGGTCATCTTCATTATAAGGTGATTGGGCAGAAAGCTGTTTCGTTTTTCTTGGCAGTTTCCAAAATGTTGGCATCTGAGTGGCATTTTTCTGGAATCTTTCTGTTTTCCTTGAGGAACAGCTTTCAATGCCCTGCATAACAGGGGGTGTGTGCAGGGGGGAGCTAGATGTCAGTATCTGAATAGTGACAGAAGCAGAGGGCTTGGAGGTGGGGTGTATGTTCCTACTTAGTTTTCAGACTTTCGCTGAACACTTCCATTTTTATTTTAGCCTTACACTCCTTCCCTTCTCTGTGCCTCGTGTCTCTGTCTTTGAAGGCTCCTTTCTTCTGCAAACGTTGGAGGAGGAGGGCTCTCTGGTTGTACCCACGCCTTCAAAGGAGATACCACATGCTTCCAATTCCTGGGCGTTCAGGGAGTTCAACAAGTTGATTTCTCATGAATAAGTCCTCTGAATACTTAGTTTCAGTTCCTACTGCTTTGCTTAATTACATATTTTTCTTTCATTCACTGTCTTTTAAAAGTGAATTAACATTACTTCTGTATTTTTGTTCATTTGTCTTTGTGGATTAATGCATTTCGTATTTCTTGCTGTCATTTAAGAGTGGTTTCAGGCAAGAATAAAGATAAACACATGTGTTTAATCCACTATGTTGAATCGTTAGGCTTAAATAAATGTAAAACTCTCTTTTTCTTTTTTTCTTTTATTTTGGTAGCTTAATTCCTAAAATAACATGATGATTTACTTCACATAAGCTTAGGAAAATATATTTGGATATTTAGCTTGGGAATTTGTTTCTGGTTTAAACCATAAGGTTCATTTACACAAAAAAAAATCTGTTCATTTCATTTATTAGCATATGTCCACAGACATGGCAAAGCTTAATGTTAAAAAAATTACTTATATGCAACTCGGTTTTATGAATCACCAAACAGAAAAGTATAAATGACCTTATTATTCTGTCACCACTGATGCTGTGCTGTTTCAGATCAGAGTTTCTGCACAACAGGAGGTATTTGAAAGTTGTTTTTCTCGCTGATGGCCTAGCATAGATTGAGTCAGAGATAATGTACAGAGAAAGACAGGATAGCGGTTCCAGGGCACTGGGAATGAGAGCAAAATTTCTGATTAAAGTCTTTTGAATAATTCTTGCCAGAGGCGCTATATCCCATTTGCGATGGATGAATTTGTCTATGTTTAAAATCTGAAATATGCTAAAGCAAACGATTTGGACTTAAAAAAACACTGACTCCCCTAGAGACATACTGTACTCTCCAGCAGTTCTTGGCTTTTTTGGATTGAGGCTATCAAAAATGTTTTTGGTCACTCCAGTAACTAGCACATTGTACTCAGGACACAGTGCCCTGTCCTTGTCCAGGACCGTCAGTAGGTCCACGTTTAACATTCGGAGCAGCTTGTGCATTTCTTTGGGAGGAATTTTGGTAAAGGAGAGTTAGAGAGAGCCAGGTTGGGTCACGATTTTATTGCCTGTGTTTGTGATGTTTAGCAGGTTCTGAACCTTTGTGAACCTCTTCGTTAGAATAATAAAGCCATCAATAACACACAGAATTTTGTGAAGGTGAAATAAAGTCACATGTAAAAAAATCCTAAGTACCAGCACTTGGGATAAATAGCATGCTCAGTGTTTCTTGCATTTTTTCCTCTTTCTCACACCAAAGGTGTGACTCTATGGAAATGAAGTATTACACAGTGTGCTTTATGATCGTCACTTTTAGTGCAATTCTGTAGGTTTGTGTGTGCCTCAGTCGGTCACGATGGCCCTGAAGGACCCGTGTTCTGTTTGTTTTCAAGTTTCTAGCAAAGTGCCACAAAATATGGAGTTGGGACTTGGGACTCACTAGGTATTTGTTGAATTGAATTTGTTATTTGTGATAACCCTGGACAGACAGGGAGAGACAGTGGAGCAGAGAGGTTAACGGTGGAGCTCAGGTGTGACACAGACCAGGGCTTGTGTGCCAGCTGCCCTCCCCATAGTCAGGTGATTCGGGGGAAGTCATTGAAGCATTCTAACATTTGCTTTTCTCTGCTTTCCTCTCCGTGGGCTGTGGAGCGGACCGGCTGTGATGGTACAAGTGACTGCCAAAGCCGGAGCTCACGGGCACATCTCTCTCAGGGCCCGACCAGGGTGAGACAAGTGAGGCGCACGCCTCAGTCACAAAACATAAAGGACTGCCCAGTAAACAAGATAGGTAATATTTTAATGCAATATTTAAAAATCAAATGCAGAAACATCCATGATGAACAGAACACGAAAGTTTTAAATAAAAGTCACAGTCAATAACCGCACAATGTAGAGTCACACTGGAGCCTAAAGCAGGAGGAGAAATCAGCAAGACTGATTCTGCCTTTATTTAAAATGTTTAAATTTTCGATTTTTTTTTTGCATTACTTTAGTTTTTTAAGAAAATATATATTAACATTCTTTTTAGGTTGATTATTGAAATGTTTGGAGCCCTCTTAAATTTTGCTCTCATGGTGGTTACTCATTCCCTTACCCTAGTTCGTTCCCTGATTCCCTATCTATATGAGCGTGTGTACATTTACTCAGTCCTGCAAAAGAGGCTGGTTGAAACTTCTCAATAGCTTCCATTGGTCTGAAATGTATATGTTAATAACCGTATTTATGCCATGCAGAATAGAGATATCATCTACCTTAGAAACTCCAGGTGCCAATAAAGCAGTTAATATGATTATGCTGGTATCTTGAAAAGTAACATCAAAAGATTTTTTTAAGTTAATCAGTTTTATTTTTTTAATTTCAGCTGACATACAATATTATATTTGTTTCAGGTGTACGTCCTGGCAATTAGATATTATATAATTTATTAAGTGATCATCCCAATAAATCTCACACCCACCTGACATCATATGTGTTATTAGAATATTAGTGACTACATTCTCTATGCTGCACTCTGCATTCTCATGAGTATTCTATAGCAACTAATTTGTAGTTCTTAATCCCTTCACTTTTTCACCCATCTCACCAATGCCCTTTCATCTGACAACTGTCAAAATGTTCTCTGTATCTATGAGTTTGTTTAAAGAAGAGCCTTTAACCTTTTATGTGATAGTGGCTTGGTGATGATGAACTCCTTTAGCTTTTTCTTGTCTGTAAAGCTCTTTATATGTCCTTTGATTATAAATAATAGCTTCGCTGGGTAAAGGTATTGGTTGTAGGTATTGCTGTTCATCACTTTGAATATTCTTGCCAATTGATCTTTTCGCCTGCAAAGTTTCTGTTTCTCAACAGAATTTGAGAAACTTTGTTTCTCAAAGTTTCTAATTTCTCATTAGCTGACAGTCTTATGGGAGCTCTCTGGTAGGTAACAACTGCTTTTCTCATGCTGCTTTTAAGATTTTCTCTTTGTCTTTAATCTTTTGCATTTTAATTGTGATGTGTCTTGGTGTGGGCCTCTTTGGGTTCATAATTTTGGGGCTCTCTGTACTTCCTTGACTTGTATTGTATGTCTATTTCCTTCACCAGGTTAGGGAAGTTTTCTATCATTATTTCAGCCTGGTGTGGGGCTGAAACCCATCACTCATCAGGGGGACTTCCACAGCTAACATATCCCTCCCCAATTTTTATCCACCACACGTGGGTGTGGGACCAGCCTGTTCCTCATTTCTGCCCCTCCTACCAGTCTGGATGTTGGTTCTTCTGGAAATTCCTAGTTGTAGAATTTTTATTCAGCTAGATTTCAGGCCTTTCTGAATGGTGGTTTTTCTGTAGTTTAGTTGTAATTGGACATGGTTGTGGGAGAATGAGTACCACATTTATCTACACCATCATCTTGACCGGAAGTTCAAAACTCAACTGGCCCATATGAGAGCAAACCCAAAAGAACTTTTTTTAAAATTGATATTCAGAAAGAGAAAGGAATAGAGAGGGAAAGAGAAATATTGATCTTTTTTGTTTCACTTTATATGTGTTCCTTGGTTGATTCTTGTATTTGCCCTGACCAGGGATGGCACCCATAACCTTGGCATATCAGGACCTGCTTGGGGCTAAGATAGACCTTTAGGTGAGTAAATAAGTATCTCACACGGACAGCTTGGCAGAAAGAGACAATTTCCTTTTTAAAAATACTCATGTAATGGCTGAGTACAGTTTCCTTTTATATATGTGGATTTTGAAGCCATAATAACATTCTTCTTCTTTATTGGCTGAGTTTTATTAAAGTTTTATTCTTGGCAGAATATGCTCCCAGAGATTTACTCCTAATACCCACAGTGCACTAAATGACAAACTTTCTACAGGGGACCGATAAGCACGTGTGTGAGAGAACCCGGCTGCCCGCTGAATGAGTCTGGCCGCGCTGATAACAGTGCACTGTAGTCTATGAGGTCTGATGGAAAAAAGAGGAAAAATAAAATCCCTGCCGCAACTTTCTGGGAGACTTGCTTTCATGCTGTATTTTTAGTCTCGTCATGGGAAGTGGGTGTCCATCATAATATTTTAGGAAAAGCTTAACTTTCTCCAGCTGTCGTGTAAGCTTGTGAATGTTTCCTTATTCCAATAAACATCCCCGCCTTTGTAAGGGAAAAGATCAGCTGGCTTTTTTGCCGGGGCTGCTATTTTATTGTATGTATTTATTTTGTGAAGAGCATCTTTTAGCTGGTACCCTTGAGCTTCTGTCATGGAGCTGCTCTTGAATGCAGAAAGGCCAGGTGAAGATCTTGACACGGTGGGAACAAAGATGGAAAAATTATTAGTTAATTATGAAATGAGGCAGATGGATTTTCCAAGGGCTGAGTGCTTATACACTGAACTGTGCTCTTAGAGTGTCTGAGAAGTTTGCAGATGATATTTCAGATTCACGCTCTATATGGACAGTCTGCACACAATTAGGACTGTGAAAATGTTTTTGCCAGAGGGTAGCAGGTATAACATCTCATTGTCTTCCTAAGAGAAGGTACTATTTCCCTTCTCCTTGGAAGATTTTCATGGAGAGTGTCTTCTCTCTCCACTGTTCTGACGTAATATTTGAGACTCTGGGAGAGTTAAATTTTGAATGTAATTTTTTAAAAAGATTTTATTTATTTATTGTTAGAGAGAGGAGAAGGGAAGGAGGAAGAGAGGTAGAGAAACAATGTGTGGTTGCCTTTCACACACCCTCTACTGGGAACCTGGTCCAAAACCCAGGCATGTGATCTGACTGGGAATTGAACTGGCAACCCTTTGCTTCACAGGCCAGCACTCAATCCACTGAGCCACACCAGCCAGGGCAAATTCTGAATGTAATTTAATGGAAGCCCTGATCAGACTAAGTCCTTTTCCCTTATAACTTTGTCTGAATTGATGGTTGTTTATTACCTATCTGGGTCATCCATCTATCAGGTTCTTTCAGGTATCTCTCTACTTACAACAT
This sequence comes from Anoura caudifer, assembly GCA_004027475.1. Classification (NCBI taxonomy): domain Eukaryota; kingdom Metazoa; phylum Chordata; class Mammalia; order Chiroptera; family Phyllostomidae; genus Anoura; species Anoura caudifer. The sequence goes on from PVKU01000254.1 coordinate 77,749, forward strand.
CAGAAAATCACAGTGCATGAGAGCTCCTAAATATAATTTATAAAAGGAACATAGTATTCTTCTTCTATGATGATCTTGAAATATTGAGCCATAGAACAGTGATAATAGTGATCAGTTCCTAATCATGAAGGACAAGCAAAACAGCAAGACTATGAGTAGGAAATGCAGGCAAAATGTGAATATTTCAGCAGTGTTGTGTCCAAGTCTGAATACAATTATAATTGCATAACAAATTTTCAGGGAGGTAAGCCTAATTATGCAGGATATGAAGTGACCAGGCTAAATTAAGTTCCTGTTCCACTTTCCCTATTAGCCTCTGTGCATACATATCAGAACCTACATATTTGTTATTTTAATGCATGTATCACCCTTACCCAAAGAGTAATGGTAGGGAACTAATATTTATGAAATACTTACTATATAAGGAAAGTAGCAGATGATGTTTTCTAAAAATGTTATCTAATTTAATTCTCCAAATAATCATAAAAGTAATAGTTACATTAATCATGTATATTATGTATGTTTTTACTTATAAAGAAATAATATCAGAGAAGCTAAGCAACCTTCTCAGAGTTACAGAGATAGCAAATCTCAAGAGGCTTTAAGTAACAGCAAGCTGGAAAAGGAGACATAAATTAAATTGATAATCTACCCTAAGTATGAAAATGAAAATGATCAAAGTCTGGGTGAAAAGTCTATAAATTAGAGGCTCATTTGTCTTGAGTCAGTGGGTGAACTTGAACAAACTTCTTAACCTCTCTGAGCCTCAGTTTCCTCACATTAAAAAGATGCAATTAAATTCTCTGATCCTTAGATTCCCTCCAGGTGACTGATCATTTCTCTCAGCTCCAAGCTTGGAAATTTTTTGTTGGTGTCTCATAAAAACAAGCGCTCCTATTTTGCCCTCCACTTGGCAAGCACCACTAAATATGCCCAGGACTGAATACCGTCAACAGGCGTGTAGGCACAGCGCTCACAGGAGTGGTTATTGACTTCATAAAAAGCAGGGCAGCGTCTCCTCCAGAGGAACTATGCTAATGGTGCATTCAGTGATGAGAGAGCTTCACTTTTGGATCCAAGTTATGAAAGGCATGCTTTATCATCAAAGAGAAGGAGCAGAGAATGTAGGGTGAATGGTGCGGATGAGTCTTCCCCCCTGGCGGAGACGAGAGAGCCAAAAGAGTGAGGAACCTATTTTATTGAGGAAGGCTATTTTCATCAGTTTGTGGAGTGATGAAAGTTGCCAGTTGTTCCACGACCATTTCGCCTTTTCAGCTTTTACTTTATTGCTAAAGCATTTTTCTTGATCACATGATATTGCTGGGGATGTTGATTATTTGATTCATCTTGACCTGTGGGCTAGAAACTTTCTTGTAAGAACTTTTCTCTGTCAGTCTGGTAAAGAGATCAACCTCAAAAACCCATGCCGCTTAGATATTTATTACCTTTGATATTATGACTTAAGGAATCATAATAGTAACAAGACTTAAGGGCTTGTTTCAGGGGCCTGGCTTACATCATTAACACAACAAGGAACCCTTAGTCATTCTCTGGCCTGAATTTATATGAGGTATTATTAGAACTGAGACTCATGAAATACTTGTCCCAAATGACTGGTAAAGGAACCATTATTTAAAGAGGTTTCCTGTAAAGAAATATTTGTTTTCTCAAAATATTGCATATTGTATGAGAACTGAAGACTTCACACTCTTTGGTCGAGTCTTCAAAATATGTAATATTTGTTATACATGATTTGCTTTCAGATGAAGTCTAGAGGGAGATAAAATAAATTAGGAATTTGGGGCATATTTTGTGCAATGTCTCCTGTTTAGAAGTAGGCAGGCAGCCCATCTTACATGGGCAAAAGAACATTAGGTGTCTACCTCCCATTCGTCCTGACAATATTTATCGGAAAATGCTCACTTATTTTATTTTTACTCTTGTTAAAGATCATTTGTATCCCTCTTCACTCTTTATTTTTCAAAGAAAGTGGTAGCTACCCTTTTCCTAGACTTCATATTTATCTTGTAACCTTTAATTTTCTGAAAGATGAATATGGCCAACCTTACCTTCCTCTCCTGAGTTACCTGTCTGTTATAATCCCCTACCATCTCTATTCAACTTGGGGAAATCCAGGAAAATCATTGCCTCAAAATTTCTCTAGTGCGATGGATCTAAAACTGATTGTTTGAAGCACTCAGGTATTAAGTAACCGCTATGACAGCTGTGTAAATACGCAACTGGAATGCATGGTAGACTTCGCAGGAAATCCTTGGTTTTGCTTTTGTTAATATGTGAGTGTTGTTATTAGCCACCTGATAGATATGGTACCAGAAAATGTTTCCTAAGGTGAAAGTGAAAAAAGGGGGTATTTAGGACCATACAGTAGCTTTCTGAGGTGGCGTGGGTTACTCCAGAATGTAGCCAGAGGCACTAACCCTGTACCTGTGGACTTTCAAAAGGTAACTGTGTGTCTTTGTAGCACTTTCATGTATATACTACTACTGGTCCCTAACATATCTTAGGTATTTATTTATTTATTTATTTAGGGTTTGTTTATTTAGATTTAGGCAGAGGGGAAGGAAGGGAGAAAGAGAGGGAGAGAAACATCAATGTGTGGTTGTACTCGTACACCCCCTATTCGGGACCTGGCTGGCAACCCAGGCATGTGCCCTGACTGGGAATTGAACCAGAGACCCTTTGGTTCATAGGCTGATGCTCAGTCCACTGAGGCACACCAGCCAAGGCCATATCTTAGGTATTTAGAAAGAAAGAAAAAGTAAATAGTCAATAAATTCACTCTTAATATGAAGAAAAAGGACATATTCCTATTTTTCAGTAAATAAGCCATAACAGTATAGAGTATAAATACATATTTATAGTGGAAAATATTGAGACAGAAGAATACACAGGCTGAGGAGTAGAAACGAAAGTAGGTAAGGAAGAGAGGGAAATGTCAGAGACGAACCTGATCAGCTGCGACATGGCTCCCTCGATAGAAGTTGTGATGATTTTACGCCCTTCATCTCGCACTCACTTTGGCGGTTAGCACTCTGCGAAGCTGTTACTTCCGTGTGAAATGTGTGAAACTTGCCTCATAGGATTGTTAGGAAAATTAAAATAGTTAATAGAAGTATTTAGAACAGTGCCTGACACATGGTAAGTGAAAGGTGTTTATGGTTATTACTGTTGTTGTTGGCTCGCCAGAGTGTTCATTTCCTATATAGATGCCTGTGCGTGTTTCTGTGCGGCTGTGTGCCGTTCGGGGGTATATGTGTGAGAACCCAGAAGCCACTTCCACGTAGCGCAAGAGGTAGGATCATCTTTCTTTATTCCCCTCAGTGAACAAGACCGCCTTTCAGACAAGGCCTGGAAATGACATTTGGAGCCAGAGTTTCTTCTGAGTCTGTTTTTTTAAAAATGTAAATGTAATGGTTGGACAACATCAAATATATAGTTAAGCCAGAAAGAAAAACAAAATGTTGTTTTGAATAATTGAGTTAGTAGATTCTTGTATGTTTCAATAGGTTATAGGGTTTGCTGAATCTAAGGCCATGCCCAGAAATTAATATAAACATGTCCAGGCGGCTGAGCCTTTGAGTTCGAGACGGGCCTGTGCATCCCACACTCTGCACCCTTTCGTCCCAGATCCTTTGACTGCGCCACAGTAACCGGCCTTACCCACGTAAAGTTGGTGTCATGCAGAGAAGAGTCAGTGTTAATTCTCAGCCCTTTGTTTTTCTCCAAGATAGAAATGAAAGTCAGAAAATAATTTTTCTTTCTAATGTTCCGAACTTGCTATTGTATAAACTCGCCGTGCTAACCTCTCTAATGACAGTTGGTATTTTATTGCCTTTTTGTTATATTTATGATATAATAAACTGAATATTATGCTTCCAGTCATGTATTTTATGGAAAGGCAACAATAATCTATTCTTAATGTTTTCTTTCCTCTCTTGTTTAAAAAGCAGGGGGAAACGTAAACATATTTCTTCAGGTGAGCTATTTAGACATGTCCCTGAATACACATGTTTGTGCCATTCGGGGCTTATGATCACTGAGATAGAAATCAATCTGACTCGCATCATCTGCTCACTTGTGTTTCACTGAGCATGAAGTATTTGGAGTGTTTCCATCCCGAAATGCCCAGTGCTGCTTCATGACACTGATGCTCTTGGCTTTGTCACTGGTGCTGAGAAAGGAATGTGTAAGGTGGGTAATTGCCAGGCAGCTGTCCGTGTTCCAGCCTTGGCTGCAGTCAATTTTTTTTTCTGCTTCCGACTAAAAGTGGTGTGCCTCTGTCCACGTCAGCCACCTGATCACCACTTTGTGAGTGTTGCTGAAAGAGTATCTCCTTGTCCAACCCGGGTTTCCGTGGGAAGCTTCAGTTCTGTCTAAGGAAGCAGGCTGGGTTTGTTGTACTTAGAAAAGCAGGGGTATTAATAGGAGCTGGGCCACATGCAGTCATGTTCCAGACTACGTACCAGACGGAGGTTTGGCTTTATTAAAATCATCTTTTAATCACAGTATTTTCCCTCCAGTGTGCTTCCTGTTTATAAAACACTTAGCCACAAGTGGCTTATTGATTTTGGTAAAACTGAGTCACAACATGATCAATATAGAGTTTGGACTGGGGCTTTCTAATTCATTTTAATGAGATTATAATGCAAAATGCTCCTCTTTTTCTTTAATGAGAAATCAGAAAAGATATAAAGATATGGGAGGTGATTCTTCTGCCTCCTTTGAGACAGGTGTGCCTGTATTTTTTTTTCTGTGATTGTAGATTTTGTTTTTCCTGAGCCATGCCCCGAATCAGAATTATTTCTCCGCATCTTTCAAGGGCTGGCAGTGAGAGCTTGCCTGATTGACTAGGAGTGCTTCAGTGTTTCGATTACTCCTGTGAGATGAATAGGAAATGGAAAGGCTTGCTTTATTTCTGAATTCAACCATCGCCACCTTTCACTGGGGCTCTCTTCATCTCTGTGGGTGGGAAAAGACTGGAATATTTGGGAGGAGCTTTGAAGAGAGGCGGCTGGGTGTGTTGAGGAGGGGAAAAAGGGTGTTTGTGAGAAATGTTACTTTATGCCAATAGATGTATAGGCTTCCAGTGGGAGGCACGTCTCAGGAGCCGTGAACAAGAACCTGAGAAAGCTGACCTTCGCCACTCCTAATTGAGGGACACTGACTGTCTTTCTTCCTGAGGAATTTCTAATTTTTCCAATGTTTGCATTGAATATCTAAGTTGTACGTTGCAAAACTTCCAGGATATTAGGTTAGTTTGTTATTGGTATTTAACAAACCATCCCAGAACTCACTGACTTAAAACAGCAATTACTTACGGTTCGGTCTTTCTCCTTGGACTCTCACTGCACACAGGCCACGGTTTGGCTGATCTATGCTTGGCTCAGCTGCATGGGTTTGCTTCAGGCTGCGATCCCTGGGCAGCTCTGCTTCTCAGGGCAGGGTTTAAACTAGCTGGATTGTCTCTGTTCCTCACATTTCTCATTCTCCTTGGAACTGCAGGCTCGCCAAGGGAGGTTCTTCTCATGGTGATACTGGAGGTGTAAGAGAGCTGGGCTCAAATATGGCACATCTCATTCTGTTCATCACCAGTCGTCACAAAGCCAAGTTCAAAATAAGGCAGGGGTTGAAATGTATGCCCATTATGTAGGAAGGAACTACAAAGTTACCTGGCAAATGGTCTAGTTAGGGGTGAAAATTTGGGACCAATGGTGCAATCTATAGTGGGAGATCTGCATGAGCCACTTTATGTTATATAGTGCCAAGTGTAGAGTCCACTTAGTATTTCAAATGATTCCTCTTTCCAGTTTGAGCATTTGGAAAGCCATTCTTCTCTTTGTACTGAGAACACTTTATTCAGAACTTGATTACTATTTGCCAACTGCCATGGTGCCAGGACAACCTGAAAATTATGCTTTGTCCATCTCCTCTCACCATCCTGCACCAGCCAGGTAAAGAGAGAGGTATTTAGAAAGGATATAGGGTTATAGAAAAGGAACTTAGCAAATTTTTTTAAATATGTACTTTAAAAAATTGGTTCATGCAGATGTGATGACAATGAGTTCCTGACAAAGATCAAAAAAGTGTTTGGTGTCAGAGTGGATTTATCAAGATACAAATATTTTAAACAAAACAGGACATTGCAGTTGCCTACAGAAGCTACTCCCTCAAAGCCCACTGGGGACATATTCTAGTGTATATAATGGAATTAAATTCAAGCCCAATGAATTCAAATGTATCCCGAAGACGCTATTGGCAACATGATCCCATGTGGTGAAAAGGCTGAGGAAGTAGCATGTTTGGGGGCCATGGGAAAATTAGAAAATCATATCTAAAATCCACAGCAAATGTTCTCAAGGGGTACTCTGCAGTACAGTTCAGCAGTGATGGGAAGGGAACTGGGAACCCTTCTGAATCTAATCTCCACTCTAAAATCCAGCTGCATCCAGGGACAGAAGAAAACACCTTTTGTCCAAAGGGGTAGAAAATGTGCCTTTCTCATGGGATCCCAATAGCTCTAAAGGATAATGTTTCTTTTGCTTGTGTAATTATGATTAGTAAACATCACTTTCATAGTTTGGCTTTATTTTCCCTGTTATAGTAATTGCTAATGCTCCATTTAGAAATTATATTTCCAGAAGCTCAAATAAAGTTTATTATTTTAGTTACTTTTAACTTTCATCAAATTCTTTGGGTAAAGTAAAACATTAAACATCAATGGAAAAAAAAATGATCAAGGGATGTGAAGAGAAATTCACCCAAGCACAAAAATTTCTCCTTTAAAAATGTTAACCTATCAATAAAAGAAAAAAAAAGGTAAGTAATAATGAAATGCCAGTTATTGCTTATCAAGTGGGACACACATGCACATTCCTTTTCTTAATGGCAATATTCAGTGCTGGTGATGGAGAGAAAACAGACACTCACATGTACTGCCGATGTGACGGCCGATGGGTGCAATCGGGTGGAGAGCACAGTGGAGCACTGTACCGAACTTCTTTGCAGCAGTTTTACCCTTTACCCCAGTAACTGCCTTTCTAGGACATTATCTGAGGAAGCGATGGGTAATAGGTGCAAAAAGTAATGGGAGAAGATGTCCATTGCTATTCCATTTACACTCACGCAAACTTGGGAACCATATGAAGTGTCCAAAAGTAGAACAAAGTTTAAATACACATGGTGCACTCAGAGGATATCGCTGAACAGTTAAGATGATATTTTATAGAATTTTAATGATATGGGGAAGATGATAGCGTATTAAAATTTTATAACAAAAAATACTGTAAAATACTAAATATATAAGCAATATATGTCATCATGGATATACAGGTTATTGTCTGAGAGAAAATACTATTAAGATGTTTGTGTATGAGATTATGGGTTCTCATTTTCTTCTTTACTTTGGGAATTTTCCAAATCCTTTAACAGGAACGTTCCATAATTTTATATTTAGTGAAAAGTGCTATTTTAAAAAAATTAGCTTTAGAAAGAAATGGATAGTATTTTTAGCTTAGATAATCCAAAATATACTCTGGAATCATATCCTTCTATCATTAAGAAAATAATGATTTTCCTGTCATTAAAAAACACAAGTTTTTCAGTATAAAAATTTAATTTATGGGGATATAAAAACAGCAAATGTATATGGGGGGATGTATATGGAGGAGAACAGATATAGAAATAACCAAAAAAGTCATGATAAAATTATGGAAAATTTAGATTTAGTAATTAGGTAACGTACAGGGCCCTATTTGCTGAAGGAGACAGCCAGAGAGAGTTCAATTTCAGATAGATAAACTTGGGTTCATTTAGAGGTTAGACTGCTATTGGGAAAACAAAGCAGCTTTTATTGCTCTTTTTCTGTACCTACCACCCCACCCCCACCCTCCACCCTTTGTAGGTAAGGGGAAGCTATTCTTTGTTGACCTTAACCTTCAGATGACCTTGGGAAGTAGCAGGTGTTGTAGGTGTGGACAATGGAAGCTCTAAGCTGATTTAAGGAGCAGATGCCAGTTCTTCCGGTGAATATTATGTAACATGGAGTGAAAGAGTTAATAAATAAAGGAAACATGTGAAACAGAAGGAAAAGAGGCAAAAGGCAACTGAACCTCCGAGGAATACTTCACACTTTTGACAATGTCCTGCTTCTTGAATCACCCCTTATGTGATGGAGCTGGGTTGCGCTTCTTTGCAAGAGCTATCTGCACACATCTCTTCCAAAGCTATGCTGGTTGAATTTATAATGTGTAGCAAAAGCTACAAACTGGAGCTTAGTTTCCCTGAAGAACCATTTGTTAAGCCAACATCGGCATCCACTGGCCTAGATCTGCTTTCTCAGTTTCAGACCCATTGTTCAACTGCCTCGGTCATTTCCATTTCCTGTTTCCAAGATACCACAAAGACATTACCCAAATTTGTTAACTACCCTGTCCCCTGCCCCCACCACACACACTCTAGGCATCTTTAAAGTTCCCCAAGTTCCCGTATCAATAACAGGCACTGATTTGAAAAAGTCAAAACCCTAAGTTATTCTTAATCACATTCACTCTTTCATCAGACCCCAGCACTACCCATAACAATCTATCCAGTTAGTCAACAAAATGTCTTCAGTATTTCCTGAATCATTCCATCCCTGTACCGACCCTAATATCCTCCCTGGGAATTGTTCTCTCTTTAACCAGTCTTTGAGCTTGGTGAGACCATGGAATTGAGGCTCTTCTCCCATTTCCCCCTTTCCGCTTCCCACAGAGTCCTGCGGCCTCTCTTTTAAAGGTGTTCCTTCTGTTCGACCCCTAATTTTAACAGAGAAACCCACATCAGGAAGGAGACTATTAGTGAAGCTTGAAGACACCAGACATGAAAGCACAAAATGGTAAATTTCTTTTTAATATTACAATAACTATTTAAAATGTACACATATTAACATTATATTATCAAATGATGGATAATAATGATGATAACGGCTCATAGGAACCAATGGTTCAACCCTAACAAAACAAAGTAGGGATTATTATCCCTGTTTCTGCAGATGATGAAATGGAATCTCAAAAGCTTAGGTATATTTCACAGGTCACAGAGCTTCTGAGTGTCAGTGCTTGAGTTCAATCCTAGGTCAGTGTCTCTTTAAACTTATGCTCTGTCTGCTAGAACATTTTGCCTGTTTGCAAACCCAGGGAGCCTTTTGTTTCTAATGTAACAAAATTCCTTCAAACCTGTTAGACAATTAAGATTGATTTTGACTTTAAAAAATTTTTCTGACTATATCTTGTGTCTAACTTTCAACTTTATGTTTACCCAGTCCAGTTCTTTTGTGTGTATCTGCGTGTGTTTTAACATTTATTTTTCCATCTCTCTTTTTAAAATGTATTTACATTTACTAAAAAAACACAGTTCTTATGTGTAAAGTTTGATTAGTTTGACAAATGTACCCTATGTAACCATGACCGTAATTAAGACATATAGAATTTCTTCCGTGGAGCACTGTAAAACCAGGTTTGGGAATAAAGCGGTTTCATAGGTCTTTCGTGGTTAAATAATCATAAATAAGTGCCTCAAAATTGGCAATATCTGTCCAATACTGTCCAGTCAGTGGGATGTTAAACTCTAATGACATAAACATTAAGAATACAAGATAGGCATTTTGCGGAGTACTTCCCCACGCCTGGATAAACCCTTGTCTTTCTATCTGCCTTTGGTCTGTTGTTATGTTTCCTGAGAAAAGCCAATCATCTAGCTAATATTTCTGTTCTTCAGATTAAGTGATGTTAGGGAAGGGAGAAATTCTTAGATAGGGAGTAGTGGCATATGCCATTGGAAAAAGAACTTTCCTCTCTTAAAACAATAAATAATTTTTTGTGTAAACAAAGCAAAACAACAAAACAAATTCTCATGGCCAAATTCCATTCTAAAAAATATTTCATTACCATCTTTTCCAGAGATTAATCAGAGAAAATATACATATTCTTAGTCACATGGTCAATGTTAACTCTTATTCCTTTTGTGTTCATTCATTCATTCACTCCTCATACGTACATTTATTCCCTCATCTAACAAACACCTATTGAGGTTCACTGTGTATCAGACACTATTGTGGGCACCAGAAGCACAGATATGAATAAGATAAATACAGAGATAAATACTCTGCCCACAGGGAATGCACAGTCCAGTGAAGGAAAAGGATGTACAAACCAAGATGTACCACACCCCGCAGTTTCAAGAAAATTGTGTTTAGATTAAAATTGATGGAGAAAGATGCAAGGACTTACCTCTTCCTTGAGAAAAAAATAGTCAAGGAAGACTTTCTTTAGAGTTTCAGTCCTTAAGGTAACCTTTTCTAGCATGGGAAAACCTGTTGATTGCACCTGAATTCTGATTCATTTTTCAAAATATATTTGATTGATTGTGCTATTACAGTTATCCCATTTTTTCTCTCTTTTATTCCTCTACGCCCTGCACACCCCCTCCCACCAGCATAAAAATAAAGAGGAAATAGAACCTAGCAAAAAAGTATAATATTTGAGTTTAAGAATACATTCTTATTAATTATCAACTTCCTTTTTGTAGATTTAATTATAGTGTATCACTCCTTTTTAAATACTCTATTCCAGTTATAAAATGGGTCATTAACTTCAAGGAGATCCTCCTTCTTTGCCCATAGGAGAATGTAGGCACAGGTCGCATGGTGTGAATGACCTTGGCATTCTCTCATTTTTTGCATTCATCTCTCTCCATATCCCACTAAGATTTCTACCTTGAAATGAAAAACAAGTACGAATTTGTAAAATCCCCTCAGACTTAGAACGTAATTACATGGATAGTGACAACACATTGTAATAATATAGAAATATGACTACTCTTAATTGCTGGCTAGCACTGAATATGCAATGGCTATTTATAATAATATAAAACTATCATATGCATTTTTGTACTTTAACCCAGCATTATAAAGAGTCCACTTCTTTAATTACCAAAATACTCCAAAGCAAAGATCACATTTGTCTGTTATCAAAATATTTACAGTTGTCACTCTATATATGCTAGTCCTCCTCTCTCTCCCCCATCCCACACTCCACACAACTCTCTTTCTGTTCACCATCTATTCATCATCCATCCATTTAACAAGAATGTATTGGGTACTTACTGTGGATTGCATACTGGGCCCTGGGGGTACAGTGGTGAATTCACCATGACATCTGCCTTCAAGAGTCATACAGACTTGTGAAGGAACAGGCAAGTGTCAAGGCACTTACAACAAATGTATTGAGGAAGCACAATACATGAGGAAGCACTGAAGAAGCACAAAAGAGGTTTATCAGCACAGTCATGAAGTACTCTGGAAGAAATGTTATCTAAATTTGGAGGTAAAAAATGGTAACATTTGTCAGATGCAAGAGAGAATTGAGCTAAAAAAAGAAATATATTTTGTAGGCTAATAATACAAACCTAAAAAGCATGTGTAGGTTCAGTCTTGTTTAAAGGTGGCTGCCTCATGCTGTCTTAGCATTTCTTTAGGAACTGTGATTTCTATAAGGCTCTCAACTGATAGTCTTTGCTACCAAACTCTATTTCAATTAGGCTTAGATCTAGCTGTGCTGTGCATGTGTATGCTGGGGGGATTGTACACACTTTCTTTAGCCACATTTCATGAGCAAAAGAAAAGATGGGGATGAAAAAGATCTTATATTTGCTGGTTACATTGTATATGGTCATTGAGCCCACATCGTGAATCAAGTATTGGATTAGGTAAGATTTATAGTAATAGAACCTCATATGGATGCCCTCTTTACCCACACCACAAATCCTTTCAAGTACATCGGCTCAACTCTAAGTGATTTTTCCAGCACATACAGTTTTAACTATGTGCTCTTGACTTCAAGGATCTCTACTTCTTTACCTGTCTTCTAATTTGTTATATCCTTTCATTCTACTTTACTCCATTTAATATACTTCTTTTAAATTTCATCTATTGTAACTTAACTCTTATCCTTACTACAAATTCTCTGTTGTCCTCCATCCCATAACTGACTTTCTATAATGATTTAATAAAACTTTCTTTATTGTCCTGCAAGATCTCCCCTGAAATTTGCATCTTACGGAAGATCTGTTGTGAACTACAAGAAATTGTGATAAAGGAGAAAATCAATGAATCCATGTTACTTTTGGCCGATAATAGGCCACACTCCTACTCCTCACTAAAACACAATCTTATCTCTTAAAGATATGCTACTGAGCCTCAACACAAGTTATGGTTTGGAATTCTAACTCTTCAATAAGCATTCCCCTCACCCATAACAGATAGGAAATCATCTAGTTCACAAAAGTCAATGTTCTTCATCAGTCTACTAATAAAAGAGCTTTGGTTATTAGGAAATTAGTACTTAAAAACAATGAATACAGGCTGCGTTTCTACACTAAGAGTCAAAAATATTTTTTATTGCTTGCATGTACAAGATGTTAGTGAAAAATAAAGGTCAGAAAAGAGTAAGTTTTGGATCTGGAAAGCTAGAAATGATTATTTTTACTTGTAGAAACCATTATTATTTATCCTGTAACCACTCTTAGGTCACTTCCTGAATGCCCTGGGCATCCCCCCAGCCCCACCCCAGCACTGACTCTTCTTCCCCTTTCCAGAGATACCTGCCTTTCCCTCCATCACAATGCTGCCACCTGGTGTTCTCCTGTTTAGAAGGAGTCCGAAGCCTGGTACACAATACTCGATCATGAACCTTTGTAATGTCAGTCTACCCAACTCTTCCACTTAACTGAGAGTGTAATGAAAGATATTATTGAAGGCCTAGAGACTAATTAAATTTGCTTCAAGGGGAAACATGAGATTATCAGAAAGGTGTATGTAAAAAGAAACCATTGAATAACCAAAGCCTACCTATCAAAGTGTGCCTCTCTCTTCATCCAGCACCCAGCGTGTACACTCTTTCCTTGTCTCTGCCTTTTCCCTTCTTTTCTGCTTTCCTGGGCATGTCCATTTTGTGTATGAATCCATATGACTTGAGTCTATATGGCCTCCTAGTTCCATGGCCCATCATCAATTGACAAGTTCCTTCCCCATCTCTTACTTAATGTTTGCGAGAACAAACATGATGGTCTTAGTTCATCTTTTCAAGCTAGGTTATACAAGTCATAGGACTCAGAAAATTCTATTCAGAGGCCACCCTAATCAAATCAGTCATGTCAAGGGGAAAGTAAGACCTGCATATTTCATTTGGAAAAGGAATTTCCCCGGAGAGGAGGACGGCTTGGCAGTCACCCTGAAAAATGTCGAAGTTTCCTATATTTCCCAGTGAGACTGATGCACTTATGCTTCTAGAAAAGCTAGAGTGAAATCTCACATACATTATATAGTGTGTGCATGTTACACATAAACACAACCTTTCGGAAATGTTTGCTTTTAATGCGATAGCCAACTTATTTTGTGAAAATATTACTGAGATTAAAAAGGCATTTATTTTTTGAAACTTTAGAGAAGAAACAAGACATTTTTAGCCACTGAAAATATGTAGGACTTTGTTTCCTTAAGGCAACTAAAGGTAATGGCAGTCTAAGAATACTTGTCAGTGCTTGAGGATCTTCAAAAACAGGGCCACTCATAACGTGACAGAAGTTATTTAGGGAATTTGTAGGCATGGGAGAAATAAAGAAATTTTTAAAAATGGTTTTGGAAGCCAGAAATGCAAAATTATACCACAACTTGCATATGAACCTACAAACTTGTGGTATATGACTCAGTGGGGTCATTTACCCTATTGTGCGATTCATGTATAGAAACAGATAATGTATATTATCTTACAGAATTCAATCTAGCTGGCATACTGACCCCCTCATTTGAAGGCTAATCTAGGTCATTGTTAAACAATCAACTGTTCAGTTTTCATTCTTGCATTCTATGCTCAGCTCCCATGACAGCTATAAAAGCTGTTTTACCCAGAAACTGGTTGAATTAGTGATTCCCAACTAGACAAGCCCAGCCATGCAAGATATTTTTTTTTCCTTGCCTGCTATGTTTTATTGAATGGCAGGGAGACAGAAAACCTGAGCCAGAAAAACTGTGGCTTATACTAGATATTTACAACATTACTGCATATGCTTATCTCAAAGTCACTTGGTCGTATAAGAGCTTTATTTTCACAAAATACTTAGTAGTTAACTATTCTGTTACCTTTTAAATCTATAATCATGCAGTCCATCACTTTCCTGATTAAGCTTTTTGTGATTTTTCAAATCCTTGTTGCAGGTTCATGAATGACTCCAAGCTACCTGTCCTTCTTCATCTATACCACCTTCCCCTGCCCCTCCTGACTGGGCACCTCTTAACTCTTGTCTCATACTCCTTTTTCTTCTGGGAATTTGCCTATGCTGTTAACTATGCCTGGGATCCACTTCCCTTACACGTATCTGTTTAATTTCAAATTATACTCACCTGTCCACTTACATGTGCCATCCTCAAAAATCCTTATCTAACCTCCCCAACTGCCCAAGTGCCTACCTTTTTCTTCCTTTCTGCATCTCAACAGATTGTTGCAGCCATTGATCCACTTTTCATTACAATCTTCCATTCTCTGAAAAGTTGTAAGTTCCATAAAGCCAAGAGCAGTATCTGTCTTGATTGCTCACATATCGCTAGCCCCAAGAAGAATGTTTGACAAATGGGTGCTCAGTAAATATTTGTTAAATTAGGGAAAAATGAACAATGACTTCCAGATTAAGCTTTGATTTGAAAAATATGGGATAAACCAGTTGGTTTTAGTTCATGCTCTATTGTTGGTAACATGTAGTCAGAGGTTAAGAGGAGATTAAGGTTGATAGTTTATTTAGGGTAGACTCCTCATATCTCTGCATCACAGACATTTCCAAAGCAAAATTTGTTAGTTTTTCTTTCCTCCAGAAGGAATGGCTAAGTTATGTAGCACTAGCCATCAGAGAGATGCAAATTAAAACCACCACGAGATACCACTGCATACCAGTCAGAATGGCCATTACAAACAAATTGACAAACAACTAATGTTTGAGAGGTTGTGGAGAAAAAGGAACTTTAGTGCACTGTGGTGGGAATGCAAACTAGTGCAATCATTGTAGAAAACAGTATGGAATTTCCTCAGAAAACTAAAAATGAAACTGCCTTTTGACCCAGCAAACCCCTGCTTGGGTTACATCGCAAGAGTCCTGAAACACCAGTCCAAAACCTATGCACCCCAATGTTCACAGCAGCACAATTTACAATAGTCAAGTGCTGGAAGCAACCTAAGTGCCCATCAGCAAATGAATGGATCAAAAAACTGTGGTACATTTACACAACAGAATTCTCCACAGCAGAAAGAAAGAAGGAGCTCCTACCATTTGCAACAGCATGGATGGAAATGGAAATCATTATTAAAATAATAAATAATAAATAATTAAAAATAAATAAATATATATGTTATATAGTATAGGCTCTAAAGAACATATCAATTACCCAACTTCAAAGGATTTCCCAGGAAATTTAATTTTTTATTTTTATTTATTCTTTTAGCCTTTTCTTTTTTATTCTTATTTTTTAATTTTTATTGAATTTATTGGGGTGCCATTAATAAAATATTTAGGTTTCAGGTGTACGATTCTGTAATACATCATCTGTATATGGTATTATGTGTTCACCACCCCAAGTCAAGTCCCCTTCCATCACCACTAATTTCTTCTTCACCCTCTTCGACCTCCCCCCAGCCCTCTTTTCCTCTGGTAATCACCATTCTGTTGCCTGTGTCTATGAGGGTTTTCTTTTTCTTTGCTCAATAGGGTTTCTCAAGAAATTCTGTACTTGAAAAGTATTGGAGTTCATCAAAGCTAATATATTTCTTCAGGCTCAAATTAATTAGGGGTTTTTCTTCTTTAGCCTTTTCCTTGAAGGTGAAGAGAAAGCTTTCCACTACAGAGAAACTCTTGTGAGACTTTTATTGTCTTTTCAAAGCAATGACACCTTCTAGAAAAGATAAAACGCTGAGTGATTACCTTTGTTGAAGAGAAAGAGGAGCACATCATGATTGAGTACCTCCTGGCAGACCTGACAGTTCTGAACCATCGCCATTACTCACATGGAGTACACGGAACAAGGCATTTATTTAAATTCTGAGCTTTCCTTTCCTTACATTAATTCCCAAATCAACAAGTCTCTGGAGAATAAATGGGCTTTCTTTCTACGTTATCCAGCAATTTCAAGGGCTTCTGGGGGAGAAACCATACTCTCTCTTTTGGGAAATTAGTCTTGTTTGTCAGTAAATTCCTGGGACCTAAATTTATACCGCCGAGCATTTATTGAGAGCTTACTCAATGACAGCGTCACTGGATGGGTTGTTCAAGAAACAGACCCAGACAAAGTTGGCGTGCAGGACATGTATCAGGAAGCCCTCTGGGTCAGCCCTGTGAAGGGAAGAAGAGGAAGTGAAATGGGGAGAAGAAGTTGAGCTGTGCTGCAGGTCCAAAGGCAGCCAGCGTTGGATGCCCTAGAGCTTGAGTGGCCCATTTTTTTACTCCAATGTTCATTCGATATGGTCCGCCACAAAGGCCAGGAACCTTGGCATGGCAGCTTCCGGCAGCTGAAACAATAACTAAAGGGCCTGGCAGTTGAAAGCTACCTGTCTATAGCACTTCTAGAAGCTGAGCAACACGCCTGTCATTTTGGGGAGATTGGGCAGTGTATTGCAGGCAGGCACCATTTGTGTAATTGTGATCCTCATCTCTAACCATGGGCAATAAAATAAATGAGACATATTGATTTTTGCCTAATGAAATTTCACATTAAAAACAGGGAGATATACCTAGGAGGACACATGGGATAAAGAAATCTTGAGACATGAGGAAAGTAGTAGCCACTAATTATGACCATGGCCATCAAGAGAAACCTCCTAGAGGAAGTGCCATGTGAGGAGACCATCAAGAGAGGAATACCTGTTGGTAGACTAATGGTAGAAGTTTGATAGCGATTGAGAGAGAGTGGGTACACTTAGTGATGGAAGGAAAGAGTGGATGGAGCTGCTGAATATGGTAACAGAAATCCTTGTATAAAATCTTGAAGAGATTGGGAAAAGGCAAAAAAAAACCCAAAATGTTTCAACCATAATGTTAAAGCACCATGGCTTCAAATTGATGTTATAGGAAGTTTTATCAAATGGGTAATGTTTTAGTCCTAGAAAGTGAAAGCTAAGAAAAAATGGAAGACTCTGACAGCATGGGCTCTGATTTCCTCACGCTGTACTACGAATTGAAATTAAGTAACAGGCACACTCTTGATACATGACACACTCCTTAAACCTCCAAACCTCTATAAACCTTATGCATCTGTGTGCCTTCTTTGACATCTACGGGCTCTTGCACTGGTGAGCGCACTCATTTCCACACCATCATTTCATGGATTAAGAAACCAAGACCCTAAGGGATATATGACATCCTTGAGGCTTTATGTCTATCTCACCTGAGTTCTAGATAATATTTTGATAATTGTAATTAATATTGTACAGATGTCTGATTGTTACAACTAGGCCACGAAGTTCCATAGTGTATTAGTTATCTATGAATGTGCTTTAAAAAAACTATTCCAAACTGAGAAGCTTAAAACAACAATAAATGTTTAGCTTCTTACACAGTTGAGAATCTGAAACTTGGGAGTTGCTCACTAAGTGGGTTCTGACTTGGGGTCTCTCAGGATTTTTAAGTATTGAATAAAATGTTAATCATGACTACAGGTATCTGAAGGGTTGACCCAAGTGGAAGGACAAACTTCCAAGGTGGCTTACTCAGGTGCCTGGGAATTTGATGCTGGCTGTTGACTGGGGAGGTCTCTGTTCCTCCCCATGTGTGCTTCTTCATAGGGTTTCTTGACTTTCCTCAGAGCATGGAGTATGTGATCCAACACAGAAGA
The DNA here is from genome assembly GCA_004027475.1 of Anoura caudifer. Lineage (NCBI taxonomy): Eukaryota > Metazoa > Chordata > Mammalia > Chiroptera > Phyllostomidae > Anoura > Anoura caudifer. The sequence continues at coordinate 95,675 of PVKU01000254.1, forward strand.
AGAAGCCACTTTGCCTTTTAAGACCTAATCCTGAAAGTCACTCTTGGTCATTTCAACATTCTCCTGTCAGCTACGTAGGTTGTCCCTCTTCAAAGTGGGAAGGGACTAAAAAAGAGTGTGACCATTGGGAAGCAGGAACCAATGGGAACGATCTTGGAGCTGGCTTCCACACATGAGGAAAGGGGCCACATTACTTTCTCGTATTTCTCCGTCAGAGCCCACCACATACGTTGGACTGTCAGTGAGCTCCTTTTCTAGTTCTCCACGGGCGGCTCTCCTATTGGTGTGAGTTGATTTTCATATGCAGTTGACCCTTGAACAACATGGGTTGGAACTGTGTGGGCCCACTTGTGCACAGATTCACCCCCCCACAAATACTGTAAATGTATTTTCTCTTCCTTATGATTTTCTTAATAATGTTTTATTTTCTCTAACTTACTTTATTTTAAGAATATAGTATATAATATAATGCATATACAAAAGATGTGTTAATTGACATGTTATTGGTAAGGCTGCCAGTCAACAATGGACTATTAGTAGTTAAGTTTCGGGGGAGTTAAAAGTTATACTATACATGCATTTTTCTTTCTGCGGGGGTTGGCACCTCTAACCCCTGCATTATTCAAGAGTCAACTGTCATCAAAATGTGATAAATTTTGTAAAATCTTTTGAATTTTAAGTGAATTAAACTATGGTCAGCGTTGAAAAACAAGGCAAAAGAGAATGCATATAAATGAAATTATACTTACATTAAACAGTTTTTTCAAAAATGGGACTCAAAGAAGGATGATACTATCATTGAATTATCATTCGCTTTAATCTATCAGTTCAATCCACCTTTCACCTAATTTCTTTTCTGGTGGTCAGTGAAGAAGTCTAGATTTCTTATGAATTATATTTAGTCAGTCTAGTTCCTGATAGTATATTAAGCATCGGCATTCATGAAAAAGAAATATAAAGAAAAATGTGACCTTTTACTTCAAATACATAATCTGTATATAGATTTTAAAGCATTTTCTTCATTGGGGACAGGGTAGATATTTATGTTTTTTATGATTTTTGTAATCTTAAATATGAAATGGGAAGGTTATCTCCATACTAGAGTAGCAGTGATAACGTCCATCTGCATAAAAGGTCCCTACCGCAAAGGTGAGTCTTTGTTTACCTTTTGAAACTGCTTTTACAAGAGGCTGTGGGTAGCATTTCCCATACGAGGAAGGCCAGTTGATCAGATAGCAGCAAAACTAATGAAAAGCATCATGAAAGTGACAGCAAGATTAATTAAGTTCCTCCAGTTGTATTCACGTGTGTCTGTGCAGCATTCCTTTGGGGACTGCTTCAGTTAAATGGTATTCATGGTGACAAATACTGTAGATTTCCAGAACTGACATTTTTGAGTCAAGGGTAAAAAATCACATTCGGTCATTTTATCCACCAAAAGGATCAGAGATGAGCCCTCAGGATTATTAATATGTTTGAGCAAAGCCAAGATAGAAATTGAAATATAATTAAAAGAATGTTGAAACTGTGGTGTTTTGTTTTTCACTTACACATTTCCTTTATGTGTTTTAGACATTTTTGACAGAGAAAGCCAAACAAATTTCCATCTACTGTATTTGACTGCAGGCACAGAATTATGCACACTTGGAAACACTTTCAATTACTTTGTGAATTCTCGCAACATTGGGACAGAGACGCATTGTCTCTGCTCACTCTATACAGTTATTATCACAGTATATATAAAAATGGAATGCCCATGACCTAAAGCATCCAAATTTACTAGATCTGTACTCAATTTATCTTGAAGGATCTTTTTTTTTTATTTTAAAGCAAAAGAAGAAATTCAATATGTTTCTGTTTTCTTCCATTTTGTTTGCAAGCACATTTGTAGTGAGGCTGGGTGGGGGAAGGGCTGATTTTCAAATTGCTGCCCAGAAACCATAAATGAATTTTATTTTTAAGAAAAATTGGAAATCTCTGGAGTGTGTAAGATCTTTCAACCTGCTATACAAGATGTATTAAGTCATGTTATTCTGTCACCAAATATCTTCGGAGCCGTATTATTACCCTTCTGTCTTGGAAGCACTTGGAGGCTCATTTAGGGATTCATTTAGCAAACACTTCCTATATTATCTGTTAAATAAAATTCAAGTCCTTTAAGCTGGAATGTGAGATCACATCCAACATGGTTTCTGTATTTTCCGTTCTAACTTTACTTGGTACGAAAATCTTTAGTGAAAATTAATCTTAAATACTCTAATCTGTTCTTGGTCTCCCAGAGATGTCATTCACAATCCTACCTTTGTTTTATGTTGTCTGACAAGTTTTTCTGCATTTTATCAATCTGGGCAAGTGTTAAAAGACCAAGCTTGAGTTCCAGTTCTTTGCTGCTGTTTTCTGAGTTTGCCTGAACGCCATTATACTTTTCATATTTTTACCAAACTTTTATATACATTTCCTAGATTATTCACTTGTTATTTACTTTATATTGCCTTTGTTTTTCCTTACATTTTTGGGTATGTGCTTCATCTCCTTAAATATAGTACAGATGCTTTGAGGAGCAGAGTGAGGACTTAGAAAGAGTTCAGTGCCTTTTTAAGTAGCATCGCCTTCTCTTCTCACCCTCCTCCCTCACTCCCGCTTACTCCGGCTCTGCCTCCTTTTTATTTCTGCCAGTAATGATAATAGTTATAACAATTTAACTTCCTATGAGTGAAGCACCAAACTAGGTGGTCTAGAACTACTAACAACAGGCCCAAGTGGACTTTATAAAACACTAGATAAAATATAAACAATTTCCTGAAGGGCTTTGGGGGAATAAGAAAAGAAAGGGAAGCAAGGCAGGGAGATAATCTGAAAGGCTTCAGAAAGGGGGCTTGTGGTGCTTCTGGTTATAAGGTAGTCAGTACTATCAATCAGGGCAAATGCACCTATGAGAAGCTAGGGGTTTGATTAGCTTCCCCCTGAATCACTCTCCACCTAAACTTTCTGTTCTTGACTCTGATGCTTGGCTTCCATATTGGTCTCCTGACCTGCTCCACCTGCAAAATTTCTGAGCTGTCTCTTCCCTAATGGTTAAGGAGCCCTCTGGCTCCTGGCTGGTCTTCCTCAGAGCTTTAGGATTTCTTTCTCTATCCTAAGATTACCCTTGACATCTCGTCCTTGTACACGTAATTCTGATTCTTATCTCCAACCATAGCAAATGTTGCTGCTTCCTAAATCATGGACAGTGTCTGATGTTAATGGCATATTCTAGTCACTAGCCCCATATACCATGTTCTTGGTTCTTGGCATACATTTCTGCAGTGTTCTGGGATATATTAAAACATTCAAGGGCTTAACATTTATATAACTTGTACCATGACTCTGAAGGACCTTTATTCTACTTGGGGGATATTGAAAATTTGAACTTGAAATGCAACCTGATAAATATTGTGATAGAGTTATACAAAGAATGTTTGGCAGGTTATTAAAGGAACACATGAACCATATATAAGCCCAGGGAAGACTTATTAGAAAACAAAATAGCTGAGTAGTTTGAGGTAATATATATGTAACTATTTAGGCTAATAAAGGGGAATATCTCACATTAATTCTATTGGGGGAAAAAACATTAAACTGTAACTCATGAATGAATGAGAAAAAGGATGTTTTAGGTCATTTCCTCTGCATTAGAGAAAGGTGAAAAAAGTTCCAAATCCTACTGGACAAGTAGGAATATGGAAACCCCTAGAATGAAGCTCCTTGTAGACGGAGATTTCTATAATATTATTGAGGTACCTTCAGCACCTAGATTAGTACTTCACAATACTATTGAGTATCTAATAACTATTTTTGCAATGAAGAAACATGCCTGGGTTTAGGTCACAGCCAGCTTTAAAATAAGAAATTCTAAGCAGGCTCTCAATGCTAGTTATTAAATATTTTTAAGGAGCCCCTTAAAAATATTAACTACCATAACAGATAGAACCCTGTAGAGAAGGGAATTATTAGATGTCTTTAAAGTCATACAAATTTAGATAGATAGAATTTTGGAATATTTTAGAATTTCTAGGTTTTTATTTTTATCAAGATATTAGCATATTTGGGGGGGACAATTAATTTTTTAGACTAAAGTCCCTAGGCATTAATTTCAATGGAAGCTTCAAGTGAGGATCTGGAAATGAAAGATTTATGAGTCTATAGCAATGTCTACACAATCTAAAAATAATTCTGATCAAAATACTACACAGATCAATTGAATTAGGCATTTGTTCTCTATAAGACAAATTACTTGTATCTCCACTTTTCAAATTGTTTTTATAGTGGATGGTGGTATATCAGACAGAGGCAAACTCAGGCCTAAAATAAATAGCATTTCATAAAATGCCATTCATATGTCACCAAATATTTATTCAACAAATTATTATGCTTTCAACAAATATTCAATCACCAAATACCCATATACTTGGCCTCTTGCTTATAATGTTGCAGGGCCCAGTATTGACCCTCTTGCTTCTCCATTTCCATCTATACCTCCTGAAAGATGTCATCTGACCTCATGAATTTAAATGCCATCTACAAATTGATCACTTCAAAATTTAAATATAAAACCCAAAGTTCTCCCCTGAACATCAGACCCATATAGTCAATCTGCTATGGAACATGTCCACTTGAATATGTAATAGGTATCCCAAATTAAATATACCCCACAATGACTACTTCTTTTTTTTTTTTTTTTAAGATTTCACTTATTTATTTATTTATTTTTAGGTAGGGGGAAGGAAGGAGAAAGAGAGGGAAACATCAATATGTGGTTGCATCTCAAGTGCCCCCTACTGGGAACCTGGCCTGCAACCCAGGCATGTGCCCTAGACTGAGTTGAACTGGCGACCCTTTGGCAACCTTTTGATTCACAGGCCAACACTGAATTCACTGAGCCACACCAGCCAGGGTACACTGACTACTTCTTCACCCCCAACCAGACATGTTCTTCCACTGTCTTCTCCATATCAGTTAGAGGAAATCTCTGCCTTTGCTCTTTTTTATTCTTCCATCACCTATCCAACCCATCAGAAATCTTACCTATTTTGACCTGTGTACAGGCCCCAACTACTTTTCACCACTTTTACTCTTCCTACCTTGTCCAAGCCACCAAATCTTTTCTAGATGATTACAAAGGCTACATAAATGGTCACCTTGTTTCTGTCCTTATTCCCTTTAGTCCATGCTCCATATACTAGTCATAGTGAAGCTATTAAAATATGCAAAATTGTGTTACTTCAAAACCATCCTATATAAGTCAGAATAAAAGTCAAAGTCCTTATACTATGGCCTACAAAATACCACTCAGTTAGGCTCCATGTGACCCGTTTGACTTCACCTCTTATATATTCTTCAGTACCGACTCTGCACTAGCACACTGACCTTGCAGCTCATCCTGGTACCCCCCCCAGGCATGTCTCTCATTGCCCTTTGTGCAGTGCTCTTTATCCAGCACCTAGAACACTGGTGGACACAAAGTAGGCATTCAAAAGATATTGAACTTATTCAGTAAATATTGAATGAATAGGTTAATAATGGATTCATTCCTTAGATACCAATTTGTATTAGGTCATGGAGATAAAAGAGCATCGTCTTTTATTTAGGAGACAAGCAAATACAGGAAAATTCCCACACTACATCTAAGTGCTAGAGTAGGAATTAGTGCTGGTTGCTATACAAAAAATTGTTGTTTGCTATATTAAAAAATAGAAGCAGTACCTCATTCAGCCTCAAGGTTAGGAAAGTGCCTCAGAGACGTAATACTTGAACAGAGAACCAAGGTTGAACAGGAGCTGTCCAGGTAATCAGAGCAGGTAAGAGGAAGTACAGTCTTTAGGAGAACTGTAGTCATGCAATAGGATTGTAGTGAAGAGTGTGAAGGATGAAGAATTCACAGCTGGAGGAGTAATCAGGGACCTAATTATGAAAGGATACCTATACACTGGTAGGTGGAATAGAGCAGCACTGGTGATTACTAAGGGAGTGACTTGATCATCTCTGCTTTAAAAAGATAATAATGGATCTGATACGGAGAATAGGTTGGCCTGGAGCAAGCCTGGAGTCAGGAACATTGGATAACATTTTATTGCCATGATACAGATAAGAGATGAATCTGAGGCTCGGAGAAGGCAATGCAAGATAACTGGGCTGTGCCAACTCAAGCTCAGTTACTGCTGCATACAACTATGAGAACTTGAAAGGGCAGCAAGCTCACACACTGTGGCCTGCTGTCCCACCTGGCCTCTCTCTGTATGGCATGGAATTTAGGAACAGCTGCTGCTAAGCATGAACAAATTCAATTCTTGTAAACACTTTGCATAAGACACCATCAACCTCAAAGAATTGAAGGCAGGCACACAGAAAAGTGTGATGTTTTACACATAGTCCAGTTGTACTCAGCATGTTCACCCATTCTTTTACAAATATTTATTGAGTAGCAACAAGTGCCAGATACTTTTCTAAGAACTGTGGATACAGCAGTGAACAACAAACAAAAATCTCTGCCCTCGTGGAGAATACATTCAGGGAAGAGTAACCCAAATAAATAGAAGTCTGTAGTAGTGTGTCAGATGGTGGTAATTGCGATGGAGCACCCTAAGGGAAGAGAGGAGGTTAGCAAATGCCAGGGGAGGGACCAAAGCAGTCTGAAACTGTGCAAAGAGAGAGCTCAAACCTTTGAGCAAGACTTGAAGGGGATGAGGGATCCACAAGGGTAGCTATCTGGATATTTGAGCAGAGGGGAAGTTCTCATGTTATCACAACTCTTTTCTTATCATTTAGACTTTTTATTTTATGTTTATTGAAGTTTTAACCCCAAATTTATAACTGGTTTTAGGGCATCTTTTGTTTTAATAGTGAAAAATATCATCTTTTCTGGACAGAATGACCTGATTCCTCTTCAGAATCTCCCACCTTCTAAAACCTTCTTAGTGATGGATAAAGACAGGAATGTTGTAGTTAAAGGTCCTTCCCTGGAAGCTGCTGGGGCCTGTGCTTCAGCTGACGTAAGGGAGCATCTCTCAGGCACAGACGCCACATCTACAGCGGCATGTCTAGCTCTGACATCATTTGGATGCTGTTCTGTTTCAAAATAAAAATAGTTGCATTTAAAATTTTTTTATATATAAAATGTACAAATAATTTTAGTGAAATAATAGAGACTGTGAAATTAAAATTGAAATCATTTGTTTTCCATTCAGAGATAAGCAATGTTTATATCTGAGGCCTCGACATTCCAGATAATCCTTTACTTGGGGGGTGGGGGACACCCATCTTTAAATAAAGAGGATACTTTCCTTTTTTTGGTTGAACAGAATTCCATTGTTCAGATGTAACACTGGTTGCCTCTTGGACGCCCTGTTCTTTCAGAGGCTACATACTGCTCTTTCAGTCACACTCCTCTATAGACTAGGCAGGGGCTGGAATTGTCAATCACCAGACACTCAGCCTGTATACTTGTGACCAGATAGATATTTTTTCGTGAAGCATCTATTGACATAATTTAATTGGGGAAGAAATTTACCCTAGCTATTATAAATGGGGAGTTTACAATTTATTTCTTTGAGTAAAGAAACCTGCTCAGGACTGCAACATAAATTCAACATACAAAGAGTAAGACAACTGTTCTTTACTGACCACGTCATTGAAAAAGTTGCTAAAGTCTCAGAGCCTCACATTCATCTGCGACATTGATAATATCCACATTTCTGTATCTCAGTTTGTGAGAGAGAGGGATGACCTAAGTGCATGTACCTTATAATTGCAAACGCCATGCAAATGCAAGGGTGTTATTAATTATGAAGACAATCCTTCAGTGTCTCAAATCTCCTGTTTTAAACTCCACTCTAAATGCCTTCATCGCCTAACTACAGGAACTCAAAAGGACCAAAAATTCTAACATTAAACTGCAGTGCCCCCTAGCCCAAGAAGGCGGTCAAGGCAGCTGATGAGTTTCATGAATAAGCTCCACCACAGATGGTTCTTCTGCCTGAAGGGAGGGCCGTTAATTGGGCTTCTGGATGATTTCCATCTGCCCAAAAGGAAAAACACGTGTTTCTTCAATATTTTCCTGTAACAATATTTTTATTTTTAACTTTATAGAAGGAGTAAAAAAAATAAATATTCTTTACTATTTAAATTTTCTTCCTCCAAATGGCTTTACACAAAGAGTCTCATTTCTGAAAGAACATCACCAAGACTCACTGTAATGTTTCTGATTTATACACGATTACCTGTCCACATTCACCAAACTCTGTAACTCATTGTGAGAGAGGCTACCGGTCATACATAGTGTTCCTTTCACGAAGAGGGAATTGAGAGGTAAGGTTTTTTGTAAGAATATGTAGCAAGCTGTTATTGCTACAACTTGAACCCCCTAGTTCCAATAATATGCTTTAAGTCCACCAACAGATACAGAATTGCTGAAGAAAAGATCCTTGGATAGTTCAATAATAAAATGTGGAAATATTTGCTAACAGGGCTTATAAACACTCATATGAAAAATATATGGGTGGGGGGAGAAGGTACAGGTGGATAAAGAGTGATGGGCCGAGGCTTGATTGGGGTGGTGAACACACAATACAGCGCACAGACGATGTGTTGTGGAACGGTACCACTGAACTCTGTATAATTTTGTTAGCCAGTGTCACCTCAATACATTCATAAAAAGGAAAAAATATGTATCAATTGCTTCCTTTCATAGGCTACAGTTCTTTATCTTCATTGCTTCCTTTCATAAATTTTTGTAGAAATTTTTAAGTTTAAATGGTCCCGTAGGTAAGTTGGGTTGAAAAAGTAGGAAACTGAACTTGCTCTGTGGGCTTATTTTCCATGTTGAGCATTTAAGTATTAATCAGCAAGCTTTCAGGGATTTCTTTCTAACATCCTTTTCTATGTAAGAGAAAAACTGCAATTCATTAGACCATTGGAGGAGCCAGAGGCTTTGCTAAGCTTTGCCTTTCTTGACTGTTTATCGCAAATTTAATGGGAGTGTGTGTGTGCATTTTTCTATATTATATTGGTGATTAGACTGCAATTTTGCCACAATCTTGGTGGCCTTTCAGATTAAATGCCTCTCCCATTTAGGGGCCAAAGATCATTTCAGCTTCAGTATCCTTTCCACTACCCACTAAGGGAGGCAGATAATGTGATCCTGTGAAACTGGGAGGAGACTTTTATTACCACTTACTTCTCTTTATATTTGTCTAATCCACCTAGCTCAGAATAATACTCAAGAAATAAAAATAACTCTTCACCAACTTCGGCTCTCTAGGATCTGAGCACTCCTAAGTGAAAACCCCTATTTCTCTAGCAATGATCCCGTGAGTCTTTTATTCCTCCTGGGTGTAAACATCACAAACAAGAAACCCTCAAGCCCATGGCAAGAGAGAATGCAAGCACCGGGGACAGCATTCCTCTACCCACTGCCTTTGTAACTTGGTAGGGGAGGCTAAATTTTGGCGAGGATGATGACATTCACGGGAGGGGCGGGATAAAAGTGCGTCTAATTACACATTAATGGCAGAACTCCCCTTAGCCACGTCCCTTCCCTCACACCGGTGAATATCCCCTGCGTGCATCCAGAGACCCTTCTCTCTTTAAGAGCCTCCCGCTCCCCTCACTCCGCCCCCTCCGGGTCTCTGGGCTCGTCAAACCTTCCCGAGAGCCATGGTTGGTCCAGGCCGGCCATCGGAGCACCTCCTGGAGCCGCTGCTCACCGCGGGTGGGGTGTGGCGGGGTGGGGGGGTCTGTTTGTAGTACTCTCAGTCCTGATGTCACAGGCGCGGCAAGGACATCGCAAGGAGGAGTCGGATTACAGTAAGGATGGGCAGTGCAGCAGGCAGCCGGAGCGCACGCTCCAGCCGCCCGCGATCGTAGCCCGGGAACGGCAGCCTGCTAGGCGCTCATCCCGCGGAGGACGCACGCTCGGCGCTCGCTGCTCTCCACGCCGGGGACGTTTCCGCCGCGACTGTAGCATGAAACGGCTCTACTCTGCGTGTCAGCCTTGGGTGCGAGCTGATGCTGAAGACGCTGCGCTGGGGTTCCAGCTGTCCGATTAATGAGAAACATAATGTATTTTGGTGAGTGTTAACTCTGATGGTGTAAGGCTGGGAGTGCCCAGCGCTTCATCTGTACAGACAAGCTCTTAAAAAAAAAAAAAAAAAAAAATCTTTAAACCGCGAGATTCTATTTACATTAAACCTACCTCCAGTTGGCTACTGGAGGACCTGGCTGGTGCAGCCTTCAAAGCTTCCTTTGTGCCACTGTTATGGCTGTTTATTAGTCGTGGATGAGTTTGAGTTGGAAAAGAAGAGAGGCAGGGGTGGGGGTGGATAAACTTTGCCTTGATTTGTCTGCATGAAGTTGGCTTTTGTAGCTAAGTGAAGGAGAAATGGTGCGGCGTGGGAAGTCATGGGCTAACTTAATGGAATGTAAAACAAAGTTCCTATACTACTGATGCTGCGAAAGCTCAGTCAATATCAGCGTTTCATTAAGCATTTATGTTTTTCCCTAAGTCTGAGGCAGAAGGGGAAAACATTCTTCGGTGTGCAGTGGTTAAACAGCTGAGAACACTCCTCCATACCATCCCCAGTTTTCCATCTAGCTACAGCAGCCGAGCACGAGATGCATATTATTTTAAACCTTCAGAGGTCTCGGAGCTGTTAAATCTTTGTGCAGAGTAGTTGGGTGCCACGGTGGAAGCTTCCCTTAGGTTTTCAGCTGAGCTGCCTGCATTGCCAGAAAACATGTTGAGGCTTATATCTGGGCTGTTAGTGGAGCTCCGTAAGCAGGCGGGGAGCTGTACATTTTCACTGTAACGCTGCAACTTACTGCTAGGAGAAAAAGGCAAAACCCCTTCACTACATAAGAAGCCACGGATTGGGGCCGAATATCCTTTCCTCCCTGAAGTTATGCTTTCCTTCTGTGAGTTCCATCCGGTGTCATCATCTAAGAGCATCTATCTGATATTAAAAGGTTTGTGACAGCAACTGGAGAGGGGCTAGGGAAGGATTCCAAGAGGCAAATGGTCTGGGTGATTTCTTGGTTAGCTTTAAACATGAAGTCTAGTGTCATTTTTAAGATTGAAGAAATATGTAGATAAATGCATTTGGGGTAGTATGAGTTTCTTGGGTATTTATTTCTGCGTGTACTGTTTGCTTTGCTTTGTTTTCTTGAGCCTTTGAAACATTTGCGAAAGTATGGAAGAAGCACAAGTTTAAAAAGCCAAATGCCTTTAGTTGTCTTGACAGCAGTGTGATCTTCCTATAATTTCTGTCTTATTAGGAAAGAGGTCTTAAAATAACTAAAATTGACTTGGAAAAGACAACCTTCATTCCATAGCCCAATTTAAGCAAAATCCAGAGTTAAACAACACCCGTTCCCAGGGGTTAACGATGGGGGTAGTTATGTTGCTTATTGGCAATTAATAAAATAGCAAGTGATTATTGTTTATCATAAATCTATTTTTGAGAAATGGAAAAGCTTGTAAAGATAATACATCTTTTGGACAAAAGAAAATTTTGGTATCTGCAATGACATTTGGGGGTGGAAAGTAAATTGTAATTTTTAAAGTTCGCAGCCTCTCGCAACAATTTCTTACGTGGTTGCGGTGAGGAGGTGGCGTTCACTACAGTGCTGGGATAGTCTAAAAGCGTCGGTCAAAGCCCATCCCTGCTGTACTGAATTGTCATGTGTGTATGGGAGGAATGTTCGCCCGGCCAGCTCATGTTTTCAACTGTATGGTAGTCCAGCTGTCTTGTAGAGCAGGGCGATTCACAAGGCAGTTAGTTTCATGGCGCAATGCAAGGTTTTAATAGTACATATTGAAATGTGATGTCTTCTGTCAAATGAAACCATATTCTTTTAAAGGCAAGACTAAAGTTGCCCTCTGTGTCACGAGCATGGTTCAGTCTTGCCATCGTTCCAGCATGAGAGATGCTTTTCTATTCCCGGAGGAAATCGTGTGGGTTCAGGAATGCTGTTTCTTTCAGGTTACACTATGCAGCCCCTTGCTCAGGCTGTGAGGCATCCAGAACTCGGAGAGCCCACCTGTCTCTAATAAAATGTATGGTACGAGAATGAGGGCAAGAAGCATTGAGCAATGCAACCCAGGCACGTGCAGATTTAACAGCATTCTAGTGTTTGCACGTCCCTAAGACTGTGCCAATATGTACATGCATGTGTCTATTTTTGTGTTTATTTATGTGTGTGTTCCGAATTTTCGCTATTTCAGGTAATTTTTCAGAACCGTGCTTTTACTTTGCCTATTACTTTCCCTTCATTTTTGAACTGCAAGTGATTTATCAAGTCGGGGAGAACAGGGACAAAGGGAAAGCTTGGCAGCATTTTGGGGCTTTTCTGGTGCTTTGTGAGAATGGGGTAGAGGAGTCAGAATTCTTTTATTTGTGTCCTGAGCAGGGAGTGATGAAGAACGTGATGATACCATAATATGTAATGAATAGATATGCAGGGAGGATATTTACTTCCCTTATAAATAATCCAGTTTGTCCATGTTGCACCCCTCTGCCCCCCAAATGTAACCAAAGAGTCATTGACTGAACAGGCTGGCTCGGCCCCTCTGCCTGTCCGTGTGCCTTCTCACCCTAGGGACTGGACAGTTGGACCCTGTCCTTGCTCAGTGGGAGTCAGCTGTTTGCAGGGAAGTTGGTGGAATAGGTAATATTTCCAGTTCTCAAGAATAGCTCATGTTTTGAGTGTGCTGTCTCAGACTCACATGACTAATGGGCTCTTTTAATGGCGTAAGCCTCACTCTTCATCTCCTATTGAGATTTCAGTGCAGTGTTTTTGATAACTGTTCATTCGTACTTGCTGCGCAGTGATTTAGGAGTTTGCTGTTCAGTCACCCTGGATACTTTTGTTACTTCTTCTATTGATCTTGCATTCATTACTTAGAGTTAAAAATAAGGTTCACATGAGAGACAGAAGCAAGGAAAATCCCAGTCAGCAGCAACCTGATTGGGATTTACTGTAAATGCAAGGGAGAGTAATATATGCTCATGAAGTTATCCTCTCCACCCCCATAAATATTTTACCTAGTTAAAAATTACATGTGCCAAGGATGACTAGCCATTAAAGATTTATCCAGGAGTAGAAGCAAAGCAGTTGGGAGACTTCTCCCCAGATGAAGGAAGAATGGCTGTGGGTGGTTGTCAGTACAACAAACAGGAGCTGCCGGGTTACAGTTTGGTTAAGAGGAGCATGCTGGTATGAAGGGCAGGTGCTTTGCTTGAGTGCATCCTGGGTATTTCTCAGAGCTTGGCAGAAGGCTGTAACCGGGTACTGTCTCCAGCTCTAAGCACCTTCTGTCTGAATCATCTCCCCCTTTCCATCTGGCCCAACACTTTTCTCCACTGTTGGAGCAGTGAGTGGTGGCCGCTGGTCACATCAACCTCAGAAATTGTATGTGGTTGGCCAGAGGGGTGCCATGTCCCAACCCTCTGCTGTCAGCAGAGAACATGGGAGGCTGATCGCTCTGAGGAAGTTCTTGGTGGCCACAATTCAGGACATTATCAGGCCCTGAGTCAACCACATGAAGAAAGAAATGATAAAAGAAATTATATGCCTTAAACAAATGAGCAGAACCGAGAGACAAACAGAGCTCACACTAAATGCTCCTATTAATGGCATATTGACTAAACCTGGAGAAAAGGGTGGGCAAAATTTAGAAGGTGTGAGTGAGCCATTCAAGTTCAGCTTGGTGTTAATTGTGGATGGTCTGCCTTCCTTAAAATGCCTAAGAAAAATAGGAAAAATACTTAATAGTGTGACTATCATAACAAGAAATACTTAATTGAGGAAGCTTTTAATGCAATAGCTAGGACAAATTTAGTAGGACAATTCTGGACCAGAAACCTCTTCCTGTGCCTATAATAAACATGCCTGTATGTTGTTGTAAGAAGGACTTTTGCTTTTCCCTTGGGATGTTTAGAACATTCTTAAGTCAGCATTTATACTTTTGGTTTTGGCTGGACCATCAAGTTTTACCTCTGAAGTGCGGTATGTTAGAAAAACAGGTAAGTGGCAAGGTTATGAGGAAGGAAACGAGCAGAAATCAGCAGGCAGCAGAGGAGAATATTCCTGTTTTTTTGGTGTTTTCAGTGGAAACATTTAACTCATCCTGATTAGTAGGTACTGAGTGATCTGTTATGGGGAATTAGGTCCACTTGAGTCTTCTAAATACTCTGGAGGTGTTTCTGTCTTCCTGAGGCTGACCCAGGGGCAGAGAAATACAGGAAGAGATTTTTTAGTCCAGATTCCCCGTTTTAAAGTTTGAAGTTATTCGCATGATGTTTTATTACAAGTGAATTTAAACAACATACAATAAATTACTATATAACAGGTGTGCAGAATATGACAGGTGAATACTGTTGGAAAGGAAAAGATGCAGGAACCTGAAATCAAAAAGCATTTCAAAAACCATAAAGATGTCTCCCTTAAGACCATTCTCTATTAAATTTATATGAAGCTCTTATTTTAAGGAACCAAATTCCAAATTTTACCACTAAGCCAGGAATATGGATTCCTTATTAATTCACATCCTTAAATTTTGAGCTAAACTTTTCCTGTTCTTTTTTTTTTTTTAAAGAACCTTCTTAGTTGCTTTAATTATATGGAAATGAGATAGGTTTATTTAAGGAATAAGTTCCAAAATTCATGAGATAATGAAAACTTGCAAACTTGCCCTTTTGTGGGTGGTATAATTGTTCCAAAAAACAAATGAAAAATTCAAATTAGTGGTTTCTGATTTCCATCCCAGAAGATGTGGTCACAGCTGCTTTTGACTGAACCTCCCTCGGTAAGATGTGTTGGCTTGAGTGTGTGTTTAACACTGGACTGGTGAATGGTACCTTGCTATATAAATCCTCAACTATTATTCCTCATTCACTTCTTTTGTATATTACTAAATCTTTTCTCGTCATTTGAAAGGTAAAAGTTTAAGTATTGCGTTAATAAGAGGGAAATTAAATTATTTTTTGAGCACAGCTGGCTTTTCAGTTTAACAGCCATTACATACATTAGAGGTTTTTAGAATCACGTCATAATAATTTTCACGGCTTTACCTGCTAAGAAAGGCTGATATTTGTATGAGCAGAAACCCATTTCTATTTTGACCTTAAGAAAAAGATGTTTCCATTTGTTTTACACTATGGAAAACATGTCAGAAAACAACAAAGGTCATAGTCGCTGCCCCCTCTCTCATTCTTCCAAGAAGCCATTACATATCATTTCCCACAAAGATTAGTTTTGCAACAGAATTTCACACATGATTGGTGGCATTAAGAGAATACACAGCATAAGAAGTGGCTAGAAATATCGAAGCTTAAAGTGGTTGAGATCATGCTTGAACCAAATTGCTAGGGTTGAAAATAGGAAGATGCTTTGCTCTGTCGCAGCATTAAAATCATTATGAAGCAGCTGGAAGTCGGCCTTCATTGGATGGGAACTCCAGGTTTGCACTGCCTTTAAAGTTGAAGGTATTACCATGAAACTGTCTCTCTGTTTCAAAGCCTGAAATGCATGTGAACCTCCATTGGAGCACTGGGTGGAATTCATTGAACCTCTTCTCCTTACCAACCTTATAGTTTTCTCTTTTTTCGCCCACTTGCAATATCACATTTCTGTAAGTAGGGAGGAAAGTGAATAGTAACCTGGCCAAGGTCAGGAGGGCAGTCAGCCTCAGTGTCACGACTGGTGCTCTGAAGACAGGCTGTCTGCCCCAAAGCACCACTGTACTTGGTGGGAGATGGGGGCTGTGGGTGGGATGGGGTTGGTCCGCCCAGATCTTTAACGCGTGACTGTGTTTAGTTTGCGTCCTCAGATGCCTGCTCAGCTCAGCACCAGGCACAGAGGCACTTAGATGTGTATGTACTAAATGTGTAAGATAGAAGGGCTTTGGAGGTCAGTGAGCAAGGGATTCCACTTCCTCAGCACATCCTTTAAGGCTGATGTTCCCCATGAAAGCTGGTTTTTGTGTGTTGATGAGAGAAATACTCCTCCTGCCCCTGAAACTAGCTGTGCTTTTTTGATCTGTAAAAGTAAGGACTGCTGCTGAGAAATTAGATCTTACAATAAATGTAAGGAATTTCACAGTAGTTTTCTGCTTCCATTTACTTTTTCCTTCACAGGACTCCTCACAGGGACACATCTGTTAGAATATTAAGACCAATATCCATAAATGTCCGAAGAATACCTAAAATCATCATATAAAATGGTAGAATCATACCTTGCATCAATTCACTGGATCGCAACTTCAGTTTTCAGTGTCCTATGGTTTCAGTGAAATTACCTCAGATGTTGGTATTGCCAGGAGGCTGGGACAGGCAGGAAAACCGCGTGTGTATAAAATACCTGAAAATGCCCAGGAAGGTCACCAATTTCAAAGACTGCCATTTGTTAAAGCTGAAAAAAAAAAAAAACCCAAAACCTGGAGATAATTTTGACACTATTTGCAATGCTTTTGTAAAATTGTTCTTCACACTTAACCTTTTTCATATTCATGCTTTTGGCTGATGAGGGAAAGCACTTGTGGCAGATTGCTCTGAGGATAAAGATGCAATAATGAATGTAAACGTACTTTAATAAACATGATCCCTTACACTTTTACAGCAATTTGTATTTTTTTCAAAACGCTTCCACCTTCTGCTTTTTCTGTTCTCAAAATGACCCATTGCAGGTGGTAGACAAAATGTAATTATTCCTATTTTTACTTGAGGAGTCTGAGCCTCAGATGACTACAACAACTTTCTCAAGGTCACGCAGCTAGTGAAGGTTAATTCCGTACCTCTGAGGCTTACCTCAGTGCTCTTTACTTTTCACAGCAGAGCACAGGAGGGTATTCAATAAAGGCAAGATTATCTGCAATAATAATGCTAGAAAAATGTTCTAGATAATAGGTAAAGAAATGAATACAAATGGTTAGGAGCTAAGTTATGTTTGTGTTTGACTGTAGAGTTCTCATCGATCAGAGGTTTGAACATAGTTCATACTCTTATTCATTCTGCCTTGTCTTTTTACATCAAAAAGTTAATACTAATCAGAAAAAAATACTAATTAGAAGGCATGAAGCTGCCTCAAGCAGGACCTAGCCTTTCTTTACTGCCTCAGTTTTTCAAAGGCGGTGTCAGATATTAAAGCTTGTACTAATTATATGTTTTATTTCCTGCTGTGTCTCACTGTTTAACTCAATGCTTGTAAAAACAAACAAACAAACAAACAAAAAAACCCCTAAGTCAATTGTGCTACAAACTCTGATATTTGCAGTGACACCCATTCCCGTGCTTTTTCAAGATGGAGTCCCAGGCTGGTCTTTATTCCATGACCGATGAGGAGAAAGAAATGGCCTATGTCAGAGTTTTAGCTGTCCCACTTACTGGCTTTGTACCTTTGGGTAGACCACCACGTATTTTTGATATCCAGATTTTTCTTTCTTTCTTTCTTTTTTTTTTGTAAAAGGAGAATAATGACAATACGTTTCCCACAGTTCTAGTTTGAGGACCAAACTATACAAGCCATGTAAAAGTGCCAAACCCCAGGAAGTTCACGTTAAGCGATCAGTAAAATTTGATTCTTTCTTGCTCATTCACTTTATATCCAACCCAATATACAAATATATAAAAATTGAAAAAAAAAAGTGGTCATTTCTGTTGGGGCATCCAGAAAATAGGAACCATGCCAAATAATTTGCAAAGAATGACTTCAATGCAGAGAATTTACGGTATGGGTGATGGAAGAGCTTTGCGGCCACATGAAGGATGGTGAAGCAACCAGGGATTAGCAGTAGCAAGAATCTGATAGTTGAAAGATGGAGAGACAGGTGTCATCCTGGAGGCCAGGGCCCAGGGCCTTGTGGGAGGGGCTGGAATCCTGGTAGGACTAATACACACAGAAGGATGGAATGATTCGGCCCTAAGCACAGAGAGAGGCAGAGAAATACGATGGCTCCTCCCTTTCACCACCCACCCTCCAATGAACTGCTTCTGTGCCCTTGTGCATGGACCAAGCCCATGGCCAACTGGCAAGGCAGCCCGGGCAACTCAGCCCTTCGGGCCGTCCAGCGGAAGTTCAGGAAACAGATCACAGGGCAAACTGGCCAAGGACCTGCAAGGAGATTGTATGCATGATTTATGTAGCACTCTACATGAGACAGTGTCTCTGCTAAAACATCTCAAGTTATCAGAGAGAGGTTTGCTTTGGGGAGATGTGAGTAAGAGGGAAGGGAGTATATGGCTGAAGCGCTTTCAGCAACGCCTCACTGGTCCTCCCAGTTCAAGTATCTACTCTGTCATTTTCTGGTAGTGTGACACTGGACACATGAGTGACTCTCTGTGTCAACTGTTCCCTTTAGACAATGGGCTAAAAAGTCTGCCTGACAGCAGGGGCAATAAGTTGAATGCAAGCTTTATAATCTGCAAAGCACTATGTGAAAGGGCCTTATTACTTGGATGTGAAAAATCCAAGTGATTTAGAGGAGTGGATTTTGAAAAATACAATGACAATTTGGAAATAATATGTTCAGCTATGCAGCTTAGCATTCCAGTAGAAATTTCTAACGCACTGAGGAGGGAGCGTTCGGTACTTCCTCCAATAGCCCCTTGTATCATGGGGTCAGATGTACTTTCGAGGCCACTTCTAATCTGTTCTTTGTCATTATTCTGTACCAAAGGGAAATTGCAGAAGCAGAGGCTGTGGAGAGAAAGCCTCCACAAAGATTCCATGCCCCATATTCCTTCCGTTCCAAGACTCTAACGGGGACAGACACCTTGAAAGCTGTGGGAGTTTATTAATAGTTGTTTGCAAGGAAAGAGGGATTTGGTATTGATTTTTATCTATCCTTCCTCGTGTTGCTAGACTTTTAAGCACTGATTTCTTTGGCTGACTGGCCTGCCTATTGAAAAAAAATTAAGACAAAACATTCTGCCTTTTCTGCACGGAGTGATTAGCATCCCTCTCAAAGCCTGCTGGTAAAGCTCTGCGACAGTTCATAACTTACGGTGCCCTCGTTTTGAGGCAGTGCGGCGGTAGCTGCTGGGGAGCATTGCCCTCACCAAGTACAATATGGAAGGCGCTGATTACCACCAGGTGTTTTAATTAGCTGCCCCGAGGAATGGCAGGCTATAACTTAGAGGACTGTGGGGATTTTTAAGAGGCACATTTTAAGGCAGCTTTATCAGTTAAAAGGTGCATTAGAAAGTAGATTTTCTTTTTTTTTCTTTCCTTTAAAAAAGTGTATTGTGTAAGATCCTAAACACTAATTCTGATAAATAACTTGTTTTTGGTACTGTTGTCTGCTTTTTCCTCCCGTTAACATGTTTAATCAGTAAGACAATTAGAGTGCGAAGCTGAAGGCATGGCCTTTATGGATTTCTTAGTGTCCTTAGAGAATTCCTCTACTCATGTTGGCGGAAGCAGTCCTGGTTCTTCCAGGTGATGCGGTCACCACCGACAGAGAAGGGGAACTTAAGAAAGCCTGAACGCCTGCCTCGTGCCAGGTCCATTGGCACCTTACCACCATCCTTGGGAGGCCTTTCGGTGGATCTAAATCCTGGCCACACCAAGGAATCCCCTGGGGAACTTAGAAATGATGCTGTTGCCAAGGCTGCACCATAAACTGATTGAATTAACGTCTCTGGGGGTGGGGCCCAGGCATCTGCATTTTCTTTTCCAACATGTCAGCTTTGATTCTGAAGAATGGCCAGATGGAGAACCTTGAAGATGGGTGATGTAACCACTTCACAACGTGCATCCTGTGCTCTAGGGTTCCCCGCTCATCCCTAGGTCACCCAAGGCAGCAAGATCAGGATTCGCACCCAGGTCAACCTGAATTTAAAGCTTGTGTTCTTTCCTCCCCAACACACTCTTTCCTCTTAGGGCGATCTGCCCATGGCATGAAGTCTGGGCCTGATTGCAAGCTGCCTTGTGCTGGCCCCCTGGTTTCCAGAGTTGAAGTCCCTAGCTGTGGCCTCCCCTCCCCTGCACTTGGTATCCTTTATAGAGTTGGCACCAAAAAGATGTTAATGCTAGTTGATTCAGGATCACAGTGTTATGGTTCTGGAAAGGATTTTAGAACTTTTCTCAAAATTTAGTGTTGGTACAAGTCACCCAAGAATCATATTCAAATGCAGGTCTTGATTCAGTAGGTCTCAGGCGTGGCCTGGAACTCTGCCTTTGGAACCAGCTTACAGGTGGTATTAGTGCTGGTGGCCTGCTGACCACACTTTAAGTAGTAAGGCTTTAGACTCTTACTGCACACCTGCATGTTTCCCAGGATGGCTATGAATGCGGCCCAACACAAAATTGTAAATTTACTTAGAATGAGATTTTTCTGTGATTACGTGTCACACTGTATTTAATGTGTGGCTCAAGACAACTCTTCTTCTTTCAGTGTGGCCCACAGATGCCAAAAGGTTGGGCACCCCTGCTTTAGAGATTGCTTAGCCGAGCTCTGCTTACTGCTTTCTGTAGGTTGGGGATATCAGGTCCAAGTGTCCAGTGTAAATTGCTATGCTTATATTCTGCATCACACTGAATGGTCCATGGTTAGAGTTCCACTTAGGGTGACCAACTACCTACCCCATTCTGCCTGAGACCAAAGGGGCCCCCAGGACACGAGACTTTTGGTGCTGAAGTGAAGGAAGTCTCATACAGCCTGGGATGAATTGGAACCCTAGTTTCAATAAACTGGAACCCTAGTTTCAATAGATCAAGTTTGAATCCTAGGTTCAACATTCAAGACCAAGTTCCCCATGGAGAACTTGGGCAAGTAGCTTGATTTCTTTGAGCCTTGGTTTCCTTACCTGTGAAGCAGGAATAATAAATGCAATTTCCTAGGGTAATTGCAGTGATTAAGTTGATGGCATATACAAAGCATTCAACATACTGCCACAGTGTTCTTTCACACTTAATGTTGGCAGTGGCTATTGCCACAAATTTATAGACCTGACTCTGCATTCTTCTTCATGACGGAAAAGAAGACATACCCCAAAGATCAAGTGTAAGTGCTCATGGATCATCTTTACTGCAGCATCACTGTACAGAGACAACAGCTTGTAAATCACCTCCTGCTCTGAGATATGATGGGTGAGCCGGGGTGAAGCCATTCTTGGTTCACTGTACAGTTTGCCTAACCCGAATGTCAATACTAATGGTTTTTGTTCGCTGTTTAGGGGAAGAAAGGCCTGGCTAAGGCTTGGCCACCTTGGGACATTTTGAACTGACCCCTTGTGTTCCTGTCAACCTTGTTTATCCATTACTGTTTCTCTGAGCTCTGGAACAACTTATGAGGGTAGCTGCAGCTAATGACTGTGCCTTCCATCTCCTACCTGTCGTTGTGTTAACAGTCGATATCCTTAAAACAACATGCACATGAACAGACAAGGTAGCACCTGCACTGAGGCTTCCACTAAATGCTTAGGAAGGGGAAAATAGAAAGGGTTTTGACTCGCATACTCCCTAGCATAGAGCCTGGCACATGGGCACTGGCATCGTAAATGTTATGAGTATTGTGCCCAACTGTGGGCATCTCTCTGATGAACTTCCAGTAGAGACCTGAGGTCCCACTTCCTCGTGCTCAATTGGCTGGTGTTGAATGAATGAAGCTGGCTTTGCCAGTCCTTACCTGGCAAAGCCAATTCGCCCACCTTCTGTCAAAGGCCACCCACTTATCAAGGCCTTTAGTTTGCCAACTATGTGACTTTATTGTGTGAAGCAAAGTACACCTTTTGTGTTTTTATTATAACTAGTAAGCAAGGCTGCTATGAGCAGCCGGTTTTTCCACAGTAGGTTTTACTGGGCCTGAGTTGCTGCTGACTAGGCAGTTTTGACAAGAAAACAAATGAACGACAAAGGGGAGCTCCTCTTGCTTTCCTTGAGCATCGAATGCACTAGCAGAGAGGGCCTGACACAGTCGTGCTTTCACTGGTGATGTCTATTATAGAGGCAAAATTGGGAGGTTGCTGTCCCTTCCCATCTCTGATTGCTGTTTTCCTAGCCTGTGCCATCCACCATTAAACATATGAAGTCAGAGTCTCTATTTCTTAGACAGGAAAACGGAGGCCCAGTAAATGCATGTACTATCTGGCTAGTACCAACACTCAGACTGCAAACCAAGTCTTGATCTAGTGTAAATCTGGATAAATTGCCCCCTGAGCCTCAGCTTCCAAATCAATAAATTGAGATAATGGGAACTCACCCTACCTCTCAAGGCAGAGCTATGACTACTAAAAATAGCTAAGGTGTATTAAGTACTTAGTTCTTGCCAGCCACTGTTCTAAGTGTGTCACCTCAACCAGTCCTCGTAACAGGCCTGTGATGGAGGAATGATCACTGGGCCTGTTTCGCAGATGAGGAAACGTGCTACAGAGGGGTTAAGCAATGAGACTACAGGGAGCAGCTGTGCTTGGTCATAGCTCCCTCGCACGGACTCCCGCACCACGTCGTTTTGTATGACCTTCAGTAAATCTCAGCCTCTGAAAGTCAAAGCCCAGGAGGCTATTCTCACTATCCAGAAAGAGCAGCGGGGTTTTGAAGCAGGCAACAAACTAAAAAGTGATGCAACACACAAACCAAACTGCTTTTTGTTTGCATGGCAAGCAGCCACCTAATGCTGAGACTTGAAGCTGAGATCAGGGAAGGATTCCAGTTCCCTCCCAGAAAGGCTGCCCAATGGCTCCTGGAACAGGGCAGCCCTGATTCCAGTAATGCCCCCAAATCCTGGCTTACAAGTGATGCTACTCACAATGATGCTGACCTCTCTGTGCCGGGAGATGTGCTGGGTGTGCTGTGGCCTTTCGTGCGTGTTTGTGTCTGTTATTGGGACCTTGCTCTTCCAAATGGATTTCTTTTCTCACTGAGTTCTTCCTGGGCATATCATGCAATGTACCACATGTGGGGCGAGGGGGTGATATTTCTCACCTGATAATAATTCGAACTTCTTTTAGGCCCATGGAACACCAAGAACTGAGAGAGACCATGGCATCTTTTTATACCCTCAATAGAATTCTTTCTATATTTCAAAAAGATAATGTATGTACAGGTTTAACAAATTGAATATTCTAAGTGGGTAAATGGTGAGAAGTAAACCTCCTACTTGAAACCTAATGCACTTTGTTGTATTTGAGACACTAAATTCTCTGGAAGGCAGGGGAAGAAGGGTGGAAGTGGTTGAAATGGGTGGTCAAGAGCTACAAACGTCCAGTTATAAAATAAATCCTAGGGATGCACTGTACAGTATGGTGACTATAGTTAATAACACTGTACTGTATATTTGAAAGTTGCTAAGAGAGTAGGTCTTAAAAGCTCTCCTCACAAGGAAAAAGAATTGAAACTATGTCAGATGATGGGTATAAATTAAACTTATTGTAGCGGTCATTTCTCAGTGTATACATATATCAAATCATTACACTGTGCACCTTAAACTTCTACAACACTGTATGTCAATTGTATCTCAATCAAATTGGAAGAAATAAATCTATGGGAGGGTATATACATACATCCCCTCTCTTACATGGAATGGGAACATACCCTGCTTTGCATATTACTTTATTTAGCATATATTGATGTTTCTCATTCTTTTTCCTTCATGGCTTTGTAGTATTCTAATGCAGGGACATATTTTGATTTATTTTACTGGGTCTTTTAAAAGGAAAATAAGTTCTTTCTGTTCTTTTACTAATAAAAATGATGAATATCACCATGCACACACAATCCTTTGTGCATGGGCACACGTACCTATCGGATAATTGTTAGATGTGGAATGTGTGGGGCAAGGCGTATTTAATTCTCATGGCTGTTTCCAAAGTTCCCCACAGAAACTGTTTATTGATAAATTTCTCCGTGTATTTCTGTCATTAAAAAATAATATGGTGGCTTTCAAACTTGTAACTGTTTATGAGAACACTGCTGGCTGGCTTCGTACAGCCTAGATTCCCAAAGTGGGACAAAGTGCAAAGTGAAGCAGCTTCTTGCTTTTTTTGTCTTTTTTCTCCCCTTCCCAGTCTGTTTCTATATGTCTCTTTCATTTTGCTAATTCCATATGGATATTAGGTTCAATATTCAAAAAAGCAATGGTGCTCTAAAATGGAAAGATTTCCTAGGCTTTAGAATGGGAATAAATACAACATGAAGAATGCATCTTGTAAGGACATTGTGCCCTCTTGTCCCCAAACCAGAATGTCGATCTTTGAAATATCTCTAAATTAATTACGTCTAAGGCCGAATATGGTTGCCTGATTCATTTTGTTTTGGAGCCAGTGGGAATTAAGAGGTAAAAGCACATTTGCACAATTACATATTTAATTTTTTTTCCATTCTATTCCTAACTCTGTGTTCTTCTGTGACTCTTTCAGCATCTCTGTTTAGAACACAGTAGGCTTAGGAGTGATCTGGAATGTTCATAGCAGGTCTCTGTGGTACAAATGCTACATTTATTAAAGAAAAAAAATCCCCAACTGGTGATGATAGTCACCATTTATTGAGCCCTCGAGCCCTTTACAAACGTTAACTCATTTATTCCCTAAATGGATGATATTGTGTTAATGAACTAGATCTCATTCTCTCTACTTTACAGAAGAGGAAAGATGTGAGTAAAGGTTGAATTTCTTGCCCAAGATCACATAGACTGAAAATGGCGGGTACAAGGATTCAGGCCCAAGACCTTCTGATTGGACATCTTGTGGGCCAAAATATTGATACCTTTGGCATTTCCCATCTAGCACACTACTCTTGGGCCACATCTGTGGCACTTTGGTATCAGGGACATTTATGTAAAGTGGAAGTACTCACTTTCCTGGTCATTACTGATGAAGGGTCTTAAAGACCATCCCAGCGATCCCTGTTAAGGTATAAATAGTACTAGGAGCCCTTCCCTACAGCAGGGGCTCTGAGGAGGGAGGGGCAACCAGTCATCCGTTGTCTCTTCTGTTGGCGAGAGGGTCTCCCATGTTAACTGCTGTGTCTTTTGAC